>OMKX01043020.1:0-13503 GCA_900302425.1 Brosme brosme
TTCTGGGTAGTTTCCAAGAGCCACTGGAGGAAGAAGAAGAGGAGGATGATGATGATGATGAGGAAGAGGAGGAGGAAAGGGCCTCCAACCTACCAATGATGGTCCCCATGGCTGACATGCTCAACCACGTGTCCAATCACAATGCCAACCTTGAGTACACGCCGGTGAGGAGGCCGGTGATCTACAAAGCAAAAATCAACCGCGATATCACTACGTGATGTCTGCAGGCTTGGCTACACTTGGCGTTTCTATGCGACTTTGTGATCAAATTTCACGGCAGTTGTGTCTACACACCTAACGCTTGCGTTTCCTGGTCTGCTTGATAGATTTCCCTTCATTTCAACCCATTCTAAATCTGTCTCCATATGTCCATGGTGTTTTCTTGCCCTCTCTTTAAGGAGTGTTTGAAGATGGTTTGTGTGCGTCCCATTCGCAAAGGAAAGGAGGTTTTTAACACCTACGGCCAGATGGCCAACTGGCAGCTTCTACACATGTACGGCTTCACTGAGCCTTACCCCAGCAACTGCAATGAAACTGCCGACATCCCTATGGCCAACCTCTACAAAGTTGCAATGCAAGGTGACCAAATATTTTGTTAATCAATGAAATTTACCCATAATTCTACATCCGTTAATCAGTAATTTATCTGTGATTGTAATTGAATTACAAGTTAAGCAAATAGTGACTGACCTGTTCTAAAGTCTAAAGCCTCGCCCAGCAGGCTATAGAACAGTTCAATATCTGCTTACCTTTTTCAGAAGGGCCAATATGTAAATAAGGCCAGCAGCCTTAGAAGAGTGAACAGTGGAGGGTTGGTCTCAGGGTTGAGGGTTTTTCAGAGATGCTCAGAGCCAATCTTGTAATCAATGTGCACAGAATGGTGTTATAGATGGAAGGAGGAAAAAGTAACTGGTAGCGGTCTTGCCTATTTCACTCTTCAGGCATTCAGTCTGACCTCGACCGACAGCTGGTAGAGGAGAAGAGAGCATTGATTCTGGAGATGATGGGAGAGAAGGCGACTTTCATCTTTGGCAAGCAGGGCTGTCTCACAGACATGGAGCTCCACACAACACTTAAGGTAAAAACATTGGGTCATTTTTCTTATAGGGATTGTGACTTTTGGCTGTAATTAGGAGGATAAACATATACTTGGACCCTGATGAAATGGTTTGATTTGGCAGGTTCTTTGCATGTCAAGGGAGGACTTCCAAGAGTTTCGAGACAACGAGGGATGGGAGGAGGAAGACGAGGCGGATGAAGAGAAGGTTTCATTGGCTTTCTCCAACGAGGGGCTGCCTCGCCTTAAGGCTCCATGGCAGTGTTTGATCCACGCAGCAGCCCGTTTGACTTTGGACAGCTATGGATCAGTTGAAGGAAGTAAAGAGGGAGTGTGCGTGGACAGGGACCGCATGCTAGTTGAGGACAAGGTGCAGCTTGGTGGACTCAACCCCAGGCAGCAGAGGGCACTTCAGGTGCGCCACGGTCAGAAGAGCATTTTGGACAGAGTGCTGGTGCTGACCAAGTCATGATGCACAGCGCATCAGTCACATAATTAAATGTGCTTATCTTGACAAGTCAACACTAATTCAATAGTACTTTCCAGGTACTTTTGTGTTAGGGCACTCTATATGTGATTAGATCTATTAAGTAAACTATGCATTTTTATGTTTGTATTTTTTATTAAAAATGATTAAGTTTAAACCTGTGACTAAAGTTGATATGAATCGAATATTAGCTCCATAGTATCGGCACCATTGGGTTTTGTAAGAACAGAAAGATTCACTTTTTTTAATGCTTTATTTCCTGTATGTATGCATACTGCAGTTAAGTAGCAAGAACTAAAGGCAACTATAAAGAACTACAAAAACACACGGACCAATACATTTACAAAACATTCAAAATCCTTACAAAATGGCCTGTATTGGTCCTTGTTCTTTAATGAGGATCTTTGTACAAATTTTCAAGATGCAGTTCTGCCATCCTACCATTACTGACAATTTTACAAGTGCCAGGGAGAAGGTTTCATAGGTACAGATAGACTTGACAACACTTATTGTCACTCCTCCCAACACACAGAATGGACCCCCATCCCACTCAGGATGACAATCCAATGAATTCAACCTCTTGCCGCACATCCGAAAAGGCTCAAAAAAGCAAAACAAAGAGCAGGTAGCCGTTTTATTGCATCCTCTTTCCATATTGACTGAAAAAGAAAAAGTCAAAGCAGAACGAAAAACTTGTGGGAGGGAGGCAAACCAGGGGCTTTGGTAGTGAGTGGAGTGGATATATGTATGTGTCTTTACATGTATTGTTACATTTGAAATGGACACTTAAATTTATCCACCTAGTCATTCAATCCCCTTCCCCAGCCCAGATATTTACAAAGGATCAACAAAAAAATATATTTAACAGCATGTCCAAATCTCTCTACTGAACATCAGAGAGGCAATTGACAACTCAAACTCTTCAGATTTGTATGCAGTAGTCCTATCCATTGTTTGAACGAGAATCATTGCCAGTTTGTCCAGTGCCAACAGTAAAGGAGGTGGTGTGTGGATGTGTGTTAGGGCCCAAGCGTCTTTCCCATACACAACAGGTTTGGTTGGAACAGACTAGCTGGCACCAGTGCCTTCCATCACCTGTTGGGCTTGCTTCTGTCCCATACAGCACTGAGCTACGGACTGGAACAGCCTACAACCAGGAGGAATGAGTGATTAGCATCTATATGTACTAACCCAATTGGTGTCATTAGGTCGCAGCAATTTTTGGAAGCTTAGCCATTAAAATTTCCATCAAATAAAAATGTATTTGCTCATCACAAGGCAAGTTAGCTGCTGAATTGGGTGAAAGGGTCTGATATCCTACAGTAATTCCAAGCATCTTAACTCACTGCAAACTTACTTTTCAATCTCAGGTGCACAGTGCACAAAGTCATGGCTCCAGAACTTGAAGGCAGGATTTTTGATGAGCTCAATAAAGGTGATGAGAAGCCCCCATGGATGTGGTCTGTTAACGATCAGCCTTTCCAGCAGAACCCTGCGCAAAAGAAAATACAAGCGGATTCAGACCAAAATAAGCTTAATGAAAGTCGAGCGGTCTTGAGTCACTCCCAGCTGACACTACAGATCTACTTATGTGTGAGCTGGAGCCCTGAAGCCCTACCTGGTGATCTGCTCCTGGATGGCCTCGGTGTTGGCCTCAGCAAACAGGTAGAGCATGGTGCAGCTGAAGTAATGGGTGTGGCTGTTCGGGTAACGGAGCTGATTGGCTATCGCATTGAGGAACAGGTAACGCCCTGCAAAAAACATGTCAAGAAGGATTCACAATTGGGGCGCCCCGGTAGCTCACTGGGTAGAGCGCGTGCCATATAAAGGCTTAGTCCTTGCCGCAGCGACCCGGGTTCGATTCCTGCCCGTGGTCCTTTGCTGCATGTCCTCCCCTCTCTCCCATACCTTCCTGACTGTCTATCTATCATAAAGCATTAAACATGCAAAAATAAATCTTTAAGGATTCACAATCGGGAATCTTGGTCACATTTTTGTTGTACAAAATATATAGCATTCCTTAAAACTTGAATGAATCAGAAATAAAAGTAATAACAACATGACCGATATTGGCACATGCACATCATATGGTCTTACCCTCCGTGTCCAGATCCACAGCCAGGTTTTGGAAGATGTCCATGTGTGCCGAGTGGGTGATTGTGCTCATGGATGGGGTGCTGCCCTTGTTGTGGATGTGAGCGATGGCCTGCGTCCCCACATACAGCACTAGGGCATTTATAAGCTGGATGTTGTAGCGGTTGCCTGGCTCATTGGAAACCTGGAATGAACCACAAGTTAAGAGAGGGTCTTTAATGATACCGCATCATAAATTCAACACATCTTACAGAGGAGAAGCAGAAAGTATTTAATTCTCTTCAGTTGTCCCATATCTTAAAAACGGTAGGCTCTGGGTCCTACCTGCAAGTTGCTGCGCAATTCAGAGAGGAACGTGACTGGTGAGCGCGTCTTCAGGTAAGAGTCCAGGTCCTTCTTGAACTGGGAGGGCATGACCCCGGTGAAGTTGGTGAGGATACGAGGGGCAATGTTGATCTCGCTCAGCATGTCCACCTGCAAAAAACCATAAGATACTAATTTCAACTTTTAATTCCTTATACACAACTTCCTTTAGCATATCGTAACAATAGGACAAAAAACTTAACAAAGTAGTTGCCCATTCTGTAAGAAAAAGGAGAACCATTTATTACCATCAGACCAAATATAACGCATGCAATATGCAGCTATTCCTTTTATACTGAACATAATTAAAAACAAATCAACAGTTTTCTACGATGACCTCCACTTAGTTGATCTATCCACCCACTTGTGAAATAATCTGCTGGTGGCATGTCATTGAAAGGTAAGCCTTTATTATGTTGACCACCTTCAGTTTTGTTGGCTGTCTCACCTTAAGGTTGGGCGTGAAAGGGTCAGGAAGCCTCATGTTACGCGGAAAGGCACTGAGGATGAGATTGCGGAGCTGGATGCAATTAGGTGGGATGACGTCACAGAAGCCGTAGTGGTAGTCACACAGGAACTCTGGGAAGTCGTGCAGCAGTACCAGAAGTACGCGCAGTGTGCCCTAATGAAGGTTGTAGAAAAAAGACATCTAGATAAAAAGTCCACGATATGAAATTCATACACAATGTACAGGTGCAGCAGATTTCCCTTGGTAGGGTATATAAGGAGGGTGGTGTACCTTGTAGAGAATTTGCATAGGTTTGTTGAGCTCTACATTCCTCAGGAAGGGGGCCAGGTACTTGAACAAGTCAATCAGCAGCTGAGCATACATGGGCCATCCCTGGAGGACAAAGAAAAACAATTAAGACATCCCTTACGTGTAGGCCTTAACCATTCATTCTAATTTTCTCTCCAACAAGTGTTTGTGTTGAGAGATGGTGGCGAGTGTGTGGTCCTTACTTTCTGCTGTGGCGTGTGCGCCAGCATCCTTGCAATGAAGATACGGTGTGAGATAAGCTCCAGCCAAGCATAGACAAAGCCAGGTGCCTTGGTGGGCCGCAGGATGTGGAAAGTATTACTGGAGGGAGGGAAAACCCTGTTAGAAACACTGTAGTGACACCATGGTGACGGCATTGGATAGAAAAGCTTGGTGCCTATAGGGCTGTAGGAGGCGTCCTACCAGAAGGCCGTAAGAGTCTGGAAGTTGATGGTCTCCAGGACGTGTTCCGGGGCGTTGAGCTCCAGCAGTAGCATGATGAAAATGCGATGGTAGGGCAGTTGTTGGAACTCTGTCTGGCGCACGTCATGGTCCTGGATCAGCACGCCGACCACAATACCCAGCACCTGGAGACCACCGTTCACCCATCAGTAAACTCGACTTGCAGATGATCCACAACCACACACTATATACACCCCTCCATTTTATTCTGGTACTGGACTGCCATTCAGCATCAGTCCATGGCGTTATAAGCTGTACCTTGTTGAGCAGATTGATCTTGGTAACGGTGTTGGTGGCCTCTCCAGAGTGCTTAACCAGCAGGGCAATGAGCCGGACAAAGGCGTCCAGGTTGTGGTAACACTTGGCCCTGATGATGGCTGCGCTGGCCGCAGGGTTGTGCTGTTGCTCGGCCTGTGCCCGGTAACTGATCTCCACACACATCTCTGTGCATAGCCGGAAAAACCTTGTGATCAGGTCGTCTGTCTTCAAGATTCCCTGCTGGTGCATCTGTGGAGACACATGCGATTGTTAAAAGATATACTCATCCATTAAACAGCTGCGATCTGAAGTATTGTAATCAGCCACTACTTGAAAGAGAGGGAGAATGTGAAATGGGAGGACCCGTTTACCTGTCCAACAAAGGCAGAGAAGGCCTTGGTGCTGTCTCTGCCGGCTGCAGCAGAGTGGTACAGGTTGACCCACTCCCTCAGCAGGTACTCGGCCTTCTCTCTCAGGCCTGGAGGGTCGTCGTACTCCGATGCCTGGGAGATGCCAGAGTGCATCATGAAGTTGGGTCCTCCATGAGCTCGGTCGATCATGGCCTCGTAGTTCGAGCGAACGACATCCATCAGCTGGGGGAGACTGTGGGAATGGAAGATGGGGGGGACAGGAGACGAGTAAAAAACAATTTCACTGAACCTTGGATCGTAGCTTCCATTTCCCTCTTGAAGCTGGACTACACTATAGTTGGGAGAGCCAGCCTTTACCCTTCTGGTGCGTTGGCCCTGGAGTGTGCGCTGGTCCTCATCAGGGTTTCGATAGTGTGGAAGAGGTCGGCCTCTGTGATGTGGCCAACACTGCGCTCATCTACCAGCAAAAGCTTCACCAACTGCATGGCAAACGCGACTGCCATGTAATGCAGTCCATTCTCCATCGACTAGAGGCCACAAGAGGAAAGCAGTTATCCTGTAGCAGCAGCATCTTGCAAAGATTCAACAAGCAAGCCGATCAGCCAAAGCAGATATGCAATCTCCTGCAATTTTCAATACGTGATCCAAGTAATGCAGGTGTGTGCTGTATACCTGTGCCAGGTGAAGGTCGTACTGCTGCATATTAACCAGATGGTTTCTGATGAGCAATTCCACAGCCTCCACATTGTACTTGTACTCATCACGGCACTCAATCAGACACCTAAACAACCACAAGAGAGTCATTGGGAGGACATTCAAGTTTGTGGCTAATGAAAGAAACACATTTAAGGTGGAGCAATATATATAGGTGAAGGCATTGGTGATAGTATTTTCAGATTCTGGTCGGTCTTTCCCCTCACCTGGTGATTTGCTTATTGCACCACTGGGGTCCATAAGCGCGTCCGTCTTGCAGGGCTTTGAGCACCAGTAGGTGGCACTCTCTGTAGCGCAGCAGCAGGTCAGCATCAGCTCCGCTGGTGGCATCTAGGAGACCCTCCACAGCCTAGAGAACAGAAGCATAAGCCAAGACAATTTGGGTCAGACTTTGAAACCACCGTTTAAGAAACAAGCCACAATGCAAAAAATGGATGCAGACTCGCTTGAGGAGGTAATGTTCGGCATAAATAATAAAAACCTTTTTGTCTGAACCCAAACCGACTATGGGTTTTAACAGTGTCACAACTATAGCCTACATAGGGTGAGGAACATGGCTTACATGACATAACTACAGTCACCCACTTACCTTCTGCAGTAATCCAAGTGCAGCGATGCCGTCCCTGGAGTTCCGGGCCAAGGCCACGGCTTCCAGCAGACTGCGCAAAGCTTGTGTCTGAGGGTTCAAGGCCAGGGCTGGAGGGATGGCATGGAGGTGCTGCTCCAAGTCTGCCATGCACTTGTCGTAGATTTGAGCCACATCATCAGTAGCCCATGCCTGTTGCTGTTGCCAGAAAAGGATGTATTGTTGGAATGTATTGGTTAAAAAGGCATACATTTGTGACCTACTCGCAAACCTCTAATTTAAATTAGCATATGCACTTTACATCGTGACTGCATTATGAACTTCAAATCAGCAAACGCCACAGATTTATTTATTTATTTATTAAGTCTTTATGTTTGCCGAAATCGACCTATAAGCCACTCCGGAAAATAAGCTGCAGCGTAAGTTGGTTCGTAAAATAGGGATACAAGCCGTATATGGTACCTCTACTTCCTAGCAGCTTTATTTTGGTGAAATATACATAAATAGTATTTGTAAAATAAATAACCACAAAGAGACTCAATTGTAACACAGAACGTACCTTCATGGGTTGGGCCAGGAAACCGGTGGGTTGAGAGAGGTCATTGCTCGGGAGGAAGCCTGGAACATTCCTTGCAAACTCCTCATACACGGCCAGTTGTTTGGGGTCCACTCCTCCCACCTACACCATACAAATACAGTCAGCCAGGCCATCCCAGCCGCCACAGAGGAAATCCTCATGGAATGCGAGTGTTAATAGCAGTATAGGGTTATAAGCCTTGACCCACCTTGAGTCTGATCTGCTCAGGCATACGTTCAGCCTGGTAGGTCAGCACGACAGGGTCACAGTAACGACGGCCTTCTTGGCGCGCATGCTTCCTCAGCTCAAACTCCTGGAAGAAAAGTCAACATCCAAAACGAGTCAGACCCGCCACATAGTTTTTCTCTCCAAAAAAACAATCATGGAAAAGAGTCAAGGATGGGATTAAATATAAAACAACATTTGTTCATGTTGAAACAATGTACGTTAGTTAGAAGAACCAAACTACACAACCATTCTCAGCCCAAATTAAAGTCTTACAGTGGCCAATCTCTTGTCCATCTCAGGTCCAGCCTTCTCTACCGCAGTCTTCTGGATGAAGCAACAGGCCAGCTCACAGTTGTCCTGGGCGATCCTGGCTGCGGCCTCCTCCATCATCTCCCTCTGCTGAGGGGTAGGAGCCTGCAGGGACAAGAAATGGAGCAGGTTTAGGAAGTGAAGACCTCTTCAAAGCCAACTCGTGTTTAAGTCATCATGTTCATGTCTCCCTGTCAGGCACAACTGTTTCAGAAACGCTCATGGTCCATCCTACCCTCAGTGCTGCAGCAAAGCTGTTCTTGAGGTTGGTGGCGATGCTCATGAGGAGTGGCTCTCGGCAGGTGATCATCGCCATGCCGGCGGTCAGGTTCCTCATCATGTGGTGTGCCGCTACGCGCATGCGAGACTCCTCCGAGTCCAGGGCAAAGTCCTTCCTCACAATCTGCTCACAGGTTGTCATAGCAATTTTGATGGACCGGTCAACCACAGGGTGCACCAGCTCCTGGACGGCACGCTCTACTGACTGCCGCACACACTGCTTTAGCTGGGGGTGGGCCTGCAGCAAAGGGATCTAGCATGGGACATAAAATGTTCAGGCGAAAAACGTCAAAGGACAGATCCATAAACGAGATCTAGAAAATGGAATGAAGTATTATAATGGGAGGGGCAGCATAGGCCAATTAAACCATAAATTGTAGTACTCAAGACCAGGAATCTGGCTCGCTAGCTGTACATGTCTAACATTTTACTTCCCCCAAAATATGTCAAACTGTAATTGAGGAGCATTTTAAGAACTCTGACAGTAACTTTTATCTGACTGATACCACTACTTCCAATGAATGGAGGCTCAGCCAGGTTGCACTGAGGCCTCATACGTACGTTGATATTGATGTTGATGTGCGGGGCCAGGCCGGCCAGAGCATAGACATTAATGTCATGATAACTGAACTGTGGGGTGGGGGGCCCAGTAGTTGTGCAGGTGGTGGTGGTGGCAGCAGGGGTAGAAGGTGCAACTGCAAATGGAAGAAAGTCTCCTGTTGGTTACAAAACGCTATTTTGATTAAAATCATGGAAGGGGAAGCAGCACTGCCAGGCTGGATGCAAAGCAAATCAAGCAGAAATTAGTCACACACAAAACTCAGGCTCCAAATACAACCGTATACGCAGATACAACAATAAAACAGCCGACGCAACATTCAGACTTAAGAGGCAGACACTGAACAAGGACAGCAGAAATGTACAATTAAATGATTGAGAGCATACAGACATGAACACACCTGTGGTGACAATAGGGAGCATCTCTTCTGGAGGCTTGGCCTCTTTCTTTGGTGCAGACAACTGCTCCTCCAGGCTTTTCAGCTTGTCTTTGTCCTTCAGCAGGTTACCCGGCTTGAGATCGTTAATGTCCAGAGACAAGTTCTTACAAAGAACTTCAATCTCAAACTTAAGGTTAAGCTGCAACGAGAAACAAATTGGTAAAACATTTGCTCGATGAAATACGCAACATCAACCTTCACATGTCACATGTCAGTTGGCTAGAAAGCCAGTTTGCCTTAGTCATAAACAACAACCTAATTAGCTTTAACTTCATGCCAAAAATTCGGCTAACAGAGTCAGAAAAATGTAACAAGGTTTTGAAAGAAGGCAGACTTATGTTTTAACTTGATGGTGGTGCATATCAGCCAACGACCTCACCTTGAGGTCATGCTCCTGGTGCAGTTCTGCTAGAACATTCATGATGGCCATGGTCCAGGGGTTCTGTGGTCTGAAGACCTACAAATGCACAAAGACATGTCATTTCAACTCAATCAAATTGAGGCTTTTCATTTAACTTCAGAGTATAGGTGAGACGATAAAATTGTATTATGAATATGCTGTAATTAAATACACTTTTCTAGTCAACCATAAGGCATAAAAGGGCTGATCAACCCATTTATTGAAGGGGAAAAAACTATTTTAACTGTAGAAGCAGTGAGACCAAATTCTATTCTACTTACCACACTGCGTAAACTGGATTCCAGTACTTTGGCCACAAAGGGAACAACGTACAGCAGTTCTTGCTGACCCTTCACATAGGCTTCCAGCAAGAGAGACTTCACTTCCAGGTCCTAAGAAGGAAACAGATTGGCACAAGGATTGATTTAATGGCACCAAGGTTACAAGAATGTGTACTGAATCTGACTAATAAGCAAATGCAAATTAAGTTACTGACTGTGTAGAGAATAGGCTTATTCTTGGCTAGGGTGATCATGCCAAGCCAGTGGCCCAAGTTCTTCAATAGGGAGCGATCAGAGAAATTGGCAGCAGCCTTGTCTGAGGTCAAGAGCACCTATGACACAAAAGGCGGAACAGGGAGTTTAGATGAAGCACCTGGGAAACATTTACGACAATAGGTATTCAACCAAGAATGTAAATAACATCTGGGTTTGATTCACACTTATAGCAAATGTGTGTCGGAGGGGCAAGGTTACTTACTGGTGACGGAAAGGTTAAAAGACTCTAGGCAGCAACATCTGCTAAGCACTCAACATCTATTTATTTTAAATAAAAAATTTAAAGTCTACCCTGATATTTCTGTAGGTTTCACTGAGGACCATCTTCCCAAACTCTGGGTTCTTCAGCGTGTCCAAGAAGTTGGAGTACAGGCTGTGGAAGTTTGGCTCAATGCTGACACGCTTCATCACCAGGTACTGAGACACCCAGGGCATGAACTCCTCCTTCACAGTTTCCTTCAGCTCCTCCACCTGACCAGAAAGATACATTTCAGATTCCCCCAGGTTCACAGAGTTACATTGGGTGAGGCAACATGGCCCAAGACTTCTACTTTACCTTCTGTGTCATGTTCGACTGAGACAGGTTATTGAAGATGAAGGCAATCTTTTCCTGGACATTCTCTGGCGGCTCTACAATCCTCTCCGTCTGGTCTGTGGCTACCAACAGTGTGTCTATGTTGGTGGTGTTTATGGAGGGCTGTAGACAATAATTATAATTTTCTTTAACAAAAAGTTAAATTAATCACCTTTGTTATCAGATTACAACATATACTGGAACTGCAAGACCTGTGTAAATTCTGTGTGGTTATGGAATGTTATTCTGTAGAGCATCGAATGCCAGAACAGAATGAAGATGAACTGCAGAAACGTAACTATCATAAAAGAGGAATAAAAACCGGGATCTGAAGTCGATGAGAATCCTCGTCATTGTGCCCCCAATTTTCTCTGACTAGCATGCCCACAATGCTGTAGGCCATTTCTGTGTGGTTCATGCAACTTAATTTGTTGAAAGGACCATCTACACAAGTGGTTCCACACAACCTAATACACAATCCTAACATAGGTTATTAATATAAATTCGATTTTTATGAACATGTATCCAAGTGATACTGTATCCATACTTTGTCTGCAGCTGAGATATTGTGAGAGGCGCCCTTTGGCTGACCATTTTTCCAAATTTATGGATGACATCTCCCTTGAGGTTTGTAATATGTGAATATAATTGTTTTCTACATACAGAGGGGGGTAAGCACAAATAAGCACAATATAAACAGTGGGCAACAGAAATTATATATGGCAAGAGTCAAAGCTTATTGCAATATAGGCTTACAGCTAGGGATGGCGAAAATGTTAAATAATCTTGACCGGCCACCGAGCCTCATTAACCGGTTAATACCGGTTAACCGATCAGATTAAAATGTGCTATTTGAAATAACAGCCATTTCGAGCCGCGCCAGCCGCCTGCTATTTCGTAAGTCTGCTTATCTCTTCTCTGAGATGGCGCGGACATTGAGACCCTGCGCGGGATTCACCAGTGGCCAATCGGAAGAGGGCAGCGTTGGAGCTCATTTGAAACATTGCCGCGGCTCATTTAAGAAAATGACAGCTCCGAAGAGACGCCGCTTGTTTAGTTTGGAGGAGACGGTAGTGCTAATAATAATAAAGCAAGATGATGATTATCATTACCTTATCTGTTACCATTGAATATCCTGAAATGTAGTAATTTCCAAATCCAAGCCGATCTTTACGCATTCTGAAATTCTCCGCCGCTCGCATGCGGGAATAATTAAGACTTAAGGAGAAATTAAACAGTGGGCTAGAGACACGGTGTCCGTTCAACTTCCAAGAAGTCACCTCATCTGATCACCTTTTTTTTTCTTTTCTTTTTAACCGACAAGCGACAATTTTGATCGGTCAACCATCGGTCAAACGGTCATCGGTTAACATCCCTAGCCTCTGTAGGAGCCAATTTAGATTTTAGGTCGCTCTGGGCTGATGCCCTGACCAATCAGGGCATCTGTTAGTGATTTGTTCAGTGATTGGTTCGGGGAATCGAATTGGCTTGTCTATCACAGGTGCTTGCAATGCAACACCTCTCAATGGCGGAGAATCGTAGGGAGAGAGGGGACATCTTTTTGGTTGTTCGTTTCAAAATCTTCCTCCCTCCCGCTCTCCCCCTCAAATCCTACCTTACAGCCCACTAAATCTTTCTACCATCTAGATGAAAAAACACATTATATGCATTTGAATAGACTGCTTTTCGTGGTTTGACTAGCACACCTTGGCCGTTGGGGAAAATGGCTATGCTGTAGATGTAGTTAGTGTGTCCGTAGTAGACCTGGACACATTCCCCTGTCACCATCCATCTCCTCACGCTGGTGTCATTGCTGCAGGAGAAGAACTCCATGTCACTGAGGACTGCCAGCCCCCTCACACAGTCCTCATGGCCTTCAGAGGGAGGAAGAAGGAAGTGTTAGGTTTCCCACACCATAGGCGCTGAGCTACACTGACTATCCCGAGCTGTGATGGATTGCAGTGGTTGAAGTTGTGTTGAAGTTGTGTTGTTGTTGTTATTGTTGTTGTTATTGTTGAGAGTGGCTGACGAGGTTTGTGAATCAGACTTGGAGCTACACTCCATGGAATTGTATCTGGCCATAATTTTGTTTGTTATGGAGACTGAAAAGTAGGATTGTGTTGCCAGTCTTTCCTAAAAATAATGTTGTAGTTAAAGTAGTTACCCGTATACCGTCCTTATACACTTTTTTTAATAATATTGTAATTTTGTAGCAATTTCCTTATAGATTAATAAAGTTATGTCTTATCTTTGAGGGTTGAGTGCCTCCCCTCACCTGTGTATGTTTTTTCACAGCGGCCGGCTTTCCAAAGCTTAATGGTTTTATCTGCCGATCCAGACAGCATGAGGCCCTGTTCCGGCAGGATGGCCACAGCCCACACCGCCGCAGTGTGGCCCTGTAATAAAAACAACAAGCAACGTTAAGTAGTAGC
>OMKX01043026.1:0-10257 GCA_900302425.1 Brosme brosme
AAATTAGTTATAGCATGGTGATTGGAACTTTTGTATGGAACTATTATTTTGAAATGCTGGCACCTCAAGGCACCGTGCTCCTGTTTTGTACCCAATCGTGTAAGGATCTGGGTGGGGGCACAAGGATAAATTGAAAAGTATTTTAAGCCAATGCAATCTTCAACTTTCTTATTGTTGTGATTTTTTTTTTACCATACCGAGAAATAAATGCAGTAGACTATACTGTTGCTTTTGTTTTATCTCGCTTGTTCATTCTTTTTAAGTCAGACGATACATTGTATTACGATCAAATGTTCTTTATTAATCCCAAACAGTATGGTATGAATATCAATGAACTACAGCAGTTTGATCAGTTACATCATGCATTTCTTTGACATTTTGACAATTTACATATCATGCAAGTGAATTCCTGCGTTGGCTGGGTTTTGGTTCCAGGCCGACCACACATCTAAACATACAATACGACATTTAAAAGGCACATTTTATCGATACACTTTTTACATTTTACTGCAGTTTGTGTTACAACGATGCCGGGACACGCGTCTCTGTGTTTGTCTTTTTAACATGCATACACATCAGAAGAGGTTTCGCTGGTGCAGACCCAAAGCATTTGATAATCATATGTCAATGCAGATTAAGTTGCATTTCAGTCCATTTAGTTTTCAAGATGAGAGCCAAAATCTACGTAGTTTCTAGAGGTTCAAGGGACATTTTTTGATTTTCGGTCACATAATGACAAGATTAGTAGAGTTCAAAAAATGAACAGATACCCCCTCGTCCATAATGAATTTGCCTATGCTAATTGTATGCCTATTCATTTGATGTAATGCCCCTAGCTATAATTAAATTAATACATTGAGTAGTGATGTAACCCTTATTCTTGTATTTATTAAATAACTGGTAACCGGTTTGAGGAAAGTCGGTATCAATGTATCAATGTACATGAATTGTATCAATGTACAATTCTGAAAATACAACGCACAAAGCGGTACCCTCATTTTGCATCAAACCCCACAGAAAAGTAGGGCAAAGGTCACTTCTGTGTTGGACCATTACAGCCGTTCTACCCATCACCATACCATGGATGTAGTGGATGTAGTTCCTTCAAGAGGTGCACACAAGCTGTTTTACTGCGCCATCTTGTGTAGGCAAGTATATATTGATTTAACTGCTGTTCGCGATATTCCAGGGAATGGTGGCGCGATACACAACACAATAACTGTAAAGGTAACGAACGTGTCCTTGCTTTAGGCAGTGGCTTATATGCTTACGTATAGGGATTACAGCACTCACAAGTGATCAGCACTTTTACAAGTCACAAGTGATCGTTGGTTGTCGTGATTTAAGGTCAAATCCAAGCAATGAACGCCGGGCCGAGACCCCATTTTATCCATCGCTACACAAAGTTTGGTCCCATTTGGTGGAGGACCGTTGTGTCACAAACGGGGCAACATTTTCGCCGTCTATTGGTTGCATGGACTGATGAGGACAAGCTCCTTATTTCCGAACTTAACAAAGCTTACATTAACCGCGGTAATATGCATTGGGTTATGAAGACGCCGTAGTTAAGAGTTCAACTAGTTGCGGGTTGTGTAATACACAACTACACCCTATTGGTCCGAATTTATTTGGCACTGACAACATAGATACGTAACACGTACAACCGGCGGGTTGTAATTGGCTGTAACGATCAGCCTGTCCGTTTCAGATAACATCGGATACAATTTCGTATACCGATCATTCTTTCTTCTCCGGTACAAGGGATGGCACTCTCGGGCTGGGTGTGTTTGGTCACAGGCGCCTCCAGAGGGATCGGAAGAGGCATTGCTCTGCAGTTGTCCGAAGCAGGGGCCACTGTCTACATAACAGGGCGCCAAGAGAGGACTCTGAGACAGACTGCTTCAGAGGTAGGTAGGCCACCTTTGTATTTCCATTGACCCATATAAGGATTGCAGGGGAGCTTCGATTTATGTTACAATTTAGTAAGTTGGTCAAGATGGGACTCTGTTTTATGCATTTGCCTGCTATTCTGTCTTGGGGTTGTTTGCAACTATTGCTCAAACATGATGTGCGTGTGTGATGATGTGTGACGTCAACTTGTTTCCACGGGCTTGGGGAAGATAGTCCATGCATACGACATACAGGATTTAGACAGGTTACACATGATACATGTTCTCTGCGACTTGCAGTCGAATCTATCTTCATCTGTTCGGTGGAACACATTATTCAAAAACGACATGCCACCCAGACCACACTATTTGTTTAGTGTTACACCTCCTGTTTATTGTTTATGGTGGTTCTTGTTTGCACAAGGGAGACTATACAGGATTTGCTGATTTAAGTCATATGAATCAAATAGCACCATAAGGAAACCCATTTTATTAGAATACTACTCACTTTTTTTTAATTTCTACATAACAAGCAAACGGTAAAAGAGGGAAGTAAGCACAATAGATATTTCATGAAATACATTCTCAAGTTAATGTTCTAAATGTGAGTCCATTTCCAGAGTCGATCAAAGGTCACCACTGCTTTATTGCACAATCCTTTGAGGCTATTTTCCCAATCGTTGCTAACACTATCAATGTTGAGTCTGATTCACCTCAGTCTGATTCAAGTTCATATGTAGAGGATGAATCAGCTACAAAAGCAGTGTCAATTATATTTGTTTCGCCCCTTAATCACTGGGGCGGTCTCAAAGGGCCTCACAGGCAACATTTTAGACTTGCAAGGAAGAAACCATGAGAAGGAACACTGACAGAGGAATCTCTCCTTCCAGGGACGGTTAGGAGTGCAATAGGTGACTAAATGGGAAGACATAATGGTAGCATGACTGAGCATTTGCATTGGCTTTGTACCTATATTCTGCAGTGATAAGAAAGCTGAATGTAATCTAATCTAAAAAACAAAGGTGTGAAAGGTGTCAAAGTGTTAAATTCTTGGCAGTTGCCATTAGTTTAAATCGGGGTGAAGCAAGGTCAGCGTACAATTACACCTTCATAATTATGCATTGTTTTAGATGAATGATTTTTATTGACTATATATATGAATCAGACTATGGCTCAGAGCTCTTTCCTTCCCATACAATGAGACTCAGGAATAAGTTGTGGTTGAGGTGCATACGTCAAACATTCGACAGGAGCTATCGGCTACCACTGTAACCAACGAGACTGCGTGTATGGTATTCGTTACTGATAGCTCTGTTGTGGCCCCTCCCCCTTCAGGTAAAGGAGAGAGGGGGCGACTGCCTGCCGGTTGTCTGTGACTCCTCCAAAGACAACGACATCAAACTGCTGTTTGAGCAGATCAAGCGGGAACAGAATGGCCGTCTGGACATCCTTGTCAACAACGCCTACGCAGGCGTGCAGGTCAGTGTAGGCCATGCTGGCCATCTTCGGCTATGGCCACGCCATGCCGGATAAATGTATAAACACACAGTCTCTTAATGTCAGATGCGACTAGAGATGTTCCGATACCATTTTTTGTCCTTCCCGTTTCCGATTCCTGAACTTGAGTATCGGCCGATATGGAGTACTATTTTTTTTGGGGATGTATATTAGTTTTTTTTTTTTGACAGCTGTATACCACTAACCCTGTATGGATATACCGATACAGCTTCTAGCATTGTAACTACTAATAGCACTTGTTCTTATTGAAGGGTTCTCTAACGATGACAGGAATGTATAGTCGGTTCACTCACTGTCAACAAAGTGTACTAATTGTATGTCGCTTTGGATAAAAGCCTCTGTTAAATGACAAAAATTTAATATACAGAGAATTAAATCTATAGAACTTTCATTTATTATCTAGTTTGTCTGAAAAATAAGTTATTTTTGAGTCAAACTAGATCATTTACATTTATAATTTATAATTATAATACATTTGTATTCTTGTAGTTAAGCGTGAGCATCCATGTTTTTCCGACTTGGTAGCTCGAACGCACGTAGGTCGGAGATGACGCGTTTCCCATCTCTGACTTCCCACGAATGCAGCATAACACTGCACATGTTTGTGATGTTCTTTGCCTGTGTAGTAAATGAGCTAGTCACGTGATGGTATCGGATCGGCGCATAGACTTGCGTACTCGCCGATACCCGATGCTGCATTTTAGGCAGTATCGGAGGCATCTTCGATACTGGTATCGGTATCGGAACTCTACATGCGACCACTATAACCGGCCGCAGATGTCTGGAGGGATCATTCCACAATGATACGCCATATACGCTTTCAGGAATATAGGTTTTGCCCGTCCACACATAGACGCAAGACCGTTGTTTTCAGATCAATCCAATATGGGCTGAGTCTTTGAACATCTACTTTGGTGTAGACGGAAGGCAAAATCTGAGGAAAAAATTAGACATGCGTTTTCAAATGTATCCTCATTAGTGTGGACATGGCCTCCGTTTGTTTATCATGGGGCTTGAACTTGAACTCTTCTGGTTGCTCTTCCATTTCCAGGCTATCTTTGACAGCATGGGGAAGAAGTTCTGGGAGACAGATCCAGCCATTTGGGATTCGATCAACAACACAGGCCTGAGGTAGGTGTTTGTGCTGAGTCATGGCTGATCCCTAGTCATGATCCTGCCTAGTCATGGCAAGCAACCGTTAGTCATTCATTCTGTAACGTCAGCCGATGTACCCATGGATGTAGTGCCTCCATGAGTTGTACATGAACTGTGGGCAGGATAATGGGGCTGGGGTGTTCAAATCACTGGGTTAAATAGCCATGTCCGCAGTCTACCTGTAGGCATCCTTAAGCAAGATGCCCTGAGCCCTACCAGCTCCTTAGTGAACTACATCTCAATTACTGTTAGTCACTTCGGATAAAAGCATCTGCGCCATCTTGTGTAGGGCTATATATAGCCCAAGTGTTTTAATGGTTGGTTATTCTGCAGATAAAACACAATATTATTAGTGAATGAAGGTGTAATAGATAACGTATATGGACTTCTCTGCTTATTTATTGGGCTACAGCAACATTCAGAGGATTCAATAGGAATCCTGTGAGATTGTTGATACGAATACCACTATGTGTATGGATATTAACTTAACGACAACACAGAATGGATCTCGGGCTCACCATGACAGCTCATTTCATTGGAATCGGATGACTCTTTTGATAGATTTTGTGACGCCAAAGCGTGTGTGCGTGTGTGTCTGTGTCTATGGGCGTGAATAACATTCCAACCATATTCATGACACTCTTGAGGACACCTGGTATACCAGGAAGTATAGCCGCTTTCCTGAAATCATTGTTCTCAGCACCTCAATAATCCCCAACGTGAAATTCCAGAATACAAAACTGCTAATTCGTCATTGTTCTCTAGAATCACAGTGCAATGTGTGGGGTGCAGCAAAGAACTTTTAAAAGGGGTTGGATTTCTAAGAGCGCTAACCTTTAACCCTTATAAATCTGTATATGAATGTTACTGACAATGCAACACATTCATCCTTGCCTTAATCCCACCAACATGACATTGTGCTGTTTTCCTTGATTCTAAGTGCATGTCAACAGCCTTCCTGTTGCCAGTTTCAGTCAACAGTCAACCAGAAGATCTGTCATTTTACTAATACTACTCAATCACAAGCTCACTCACTGACTCACTTATTCACTCACTTGCCCACAAGCTCACCCACTCACTTACTCACTTGCCTACTCATTCAGCCACTCACCCCCGCCCTCAGAAGTTTCCAGTGGGTCTCACCAACAAGTAGGGTGAACTATCCCCACCCTCCCCACAAATTCGAAATATGGCAAATGTACACCGTGGACGGGGGAGGTGTGGGTGGGTGGGGTTCGGTCTTTTAGAAGGGGACGCTTGGGCAATATTTCATTGTTATTTGGTCCAAAAATAGAGGAAAACTATATGGAATCAGGATTACATGTGATTCCATGGGATTTTTCACAACAACCGTGGTTGTCTTTAAAGATTGAAGTTGAAGATGATCATCGTCCTTCACAGCAACAGCGCTGCAGTGCAAATGTCCCCAATCTTCGATAAATAAACAAACGCTGTTTTCAAAATTGACTAAACTAACGTGTGTTGGAAGGTCGTTTCCTGACTCGCTATGTTCTTGTCCAGGGGCCATTACTTCTGCTCCGTCTACGCCTCCAGGATGATGGTGGAGCAGGGGCGGGGGCTGATCGTCATGATCTCCTCCATCGGGGGGCTGAAATACCTCTTCAACGTGTCCTACGGCGTCGGCAAAGCTGCGGTGAGTTGGCGCTCTCTCTGCAGCCTGTCTTTGTACCGCAGTCCCAACGTGTTAATCCTGTCTAATCAGTTGAATTATTTAATTAACTAATTCCCTTTTCAGTGGAAGCAAACAGTCAGAGAGTACAAGCGGGTGCAACCGAAACCAGGTCAACGCAAAGAAAAACAAGTTTACCTGTTCTCAGGCCACTATGGCGCAATATCATCTTATGTTTAAATAATCTTCAATTTGAAATTATTAAAACATCGAATTAAATAGTATTTAATTTAAAAAGTATATTTCAAAGTTTATTCTTTAAAAAAGCGGTCGCAATACACACATATTACAACTTTGAATTACATTGAATAATGTCCACATAAAAAGCCCTATAGGACCACATTGAGATGTGAAAGCGACTACAGCCATGCATTAAATACAGAAACATCATGACATGTATGTGTATTTCAGTGTGATCGGCTTGCCGCGGACATGGCCGTGGAGCTGAAGAGAAGCGGGGTGACCTCGGTCAGCCTGTGGCCGGGCGCTGTGCCAACAGAGCTGGTGTCCCAAATGCTAAACACAGAAAAGGGAGAGGCAGTCGACCCTAAGGTATACCGTCTGCCTTTACAGGGATTTTCTACTACTTTGATTTTGTATATCGATATATTTTTTCCATCTATTCTTTGATTTGTTTCCGTATTAATATTTTAGATAAGGTATCTTTTATGGGACCAGTGCAGTGTCCTTTCAAAAGATTCAAGCCGTGCTTGTTCGGAACGGGCTCATTGCTTGGCCTCTCGTATCGCTGCTTGCAGCTTTCTTGAGAGCCGCTCATCCAAACGACTTCACACTCGACACTGCACTTCCTTGGGTTCTCAGCAATACACCCGCCAGTGCAGTGCCCCTTCCGTGCCTGTTCGTAACGACACATGCGACACTGCACTTCCTTGGGTCCTCAGCAATACACAAGCCAAGTGTGAAGTTCATTGGGTGAAAGGTTGTCGAGAAAATCGCAGGACAAACAGACATAGACATACTGACCTGACACTCACATCTCCCGTCTGTGATTTAATAAAGTACATCTTGTTATTTTTAAGTGTTGCGTAACTCTTTAGTTACTTAGCAAACACTTTTATCCAAACCGACGTGATATTGTTTTCTATCAATGTATTGGTTTTATTATAATAAGATAAGATGGATATTTGTAAGATATATTTGTACAATATTTCCACCATATCTTCAGTGCCATAACATAAGGCCTTTATCCCTCGCTGTCTTGACGTTCTGGTTGTGTTTACTGTTTTCCATTCAGCTCAAGGAGCTGTGGATGGGTGGAGAGAGCACGGAAGTGAGCGGGAAGTGCATTGTGGCGCTGGCAAAAGGTACAATCGTTGTAATTACTTTACAGTGCTCATGGGAGATTCTTTCAATTATTTACATTAAGTCATTGAGCAGCCGCTCTTATCAGAAGCGACTGACAAGTGAGGCTGAGAACAACACAAAGAAATGTAGGCGCTGCTTGTCCAAACAATTTATCTTTGCGTACATGCATTCAATATTAAAGGGACACTTCACCGATTCAGAACCGGAATTCTATCATTATAAAATCGCTTTTTTTTTTCTTTTTTTTTTTAACCCAGTCTTCCCTTGGCCCAGCTTTCCTGATCTAATTTTCTCCTGAGATGACGTCAAATGACGCGTTTGACGCGTCAAATGACGCGTTTGACGTCATCTCAGGAGAAAATTAGAATTTGTTTTTTTTTATATTACAGAAGCGATTTTATAATGATAGAATTCCGGTTCTGAATCGGTGAAGTGTCCCTTTAAGCAGACGCTTTTATTTAAAGCAGCATACAAACCATAGCAGGCATCTCGTTCAATGATGCCTACAAATAGGCTGTGAAGAAGGGGCTCAAACCCAGAACCTTCTGGTTGGGAGTTGACTACCCTCGCCACCACACTATCCTGCCTCCCCAATAATACTTATAATAAGATGACAATAATCAAGTTTCCCTTGCTTCTCCTCTCTCCCAGACTGTAAAACGCGCCAGTTCTCCAACAGTGCATCCACCTCCAAGCCCAGCTCCTCCTCCTCAGTCAGCAGTAAGGAGAATGGAGGCACAAACGGCCACAGCTCCTCTCCCTTCTCCCTCTCAGGTGAGGCTCAACGCCCCCCCCTATTCCTCAAAGAGGTTCCTACGTCATGTGGGCTACACATTAGTCCCATGAAGCTTCATGAGTTAATGAGCACAACGAGTGGCGCAGACATAAGCATCATGTAATACATGGAGACCTTTAGATCAGCACTCATTCAGAGTTTTTTGTTTATATCTTCTCTTGCTGGTGCAGCCCCCAGCTAACCCCGCGCGGCAGCTGAAGTGTGAGATAACAATCCCACAAGAATCCATCTTGCCAGGCTTCAAGTTGTGCGTTAGTGTCTGAACCATCAGTGGTTGGGACCAATCCGTGTCCTATGAGGAACTACGTGATCTATGTCGTAGACAGGGATAGACAGAGGGTTCATCCAATCACCTTCCCAGTATTTCTTTAAAGTGCCGTACCCTATCCAAACAGTATCCAAGGACGACTCCCCAGATGGTTTTTCCTAACAAACCTTCTGGCGACTCAGGTTATACCCCAGCAACCACCATTAAGAAAAAAAAGTATCACTGATCTAGAAACATTTCTTCTATTACTATTCACTGACTGAACTATTCTGATAAGTTCAAGTCGGCCTACTGTATTGATTTCTTCTGAAGACCATTTGGAGCATTTTTAGAACACATACAACCGGGCAAGGTGTTATGCACATTGTCAACATAGCTCTTGGCTGATCTCTCCTGACTGCAACCTTGTGATAGGCCTACAGAGCAGCGTGGCCCTCACGCAGCTGGACCCAGTCATGCTAGCTCTGGAGCTAGACCGTGATAGGCCACTGTGACATTTCAAGCTCCCTCGCCAAACCACGAAGGATGAAACTAGTTTGTTTTTCACTATCACACCTTAATTCATATGCCTCGTCCTTTAACAAAATACTAATATAAAATGCAATGCAAATATTCGTTAAGAAAATGTTGTTAACCGGGTGAAAAAGGATAGATCCCTAAAATATACTAGATAAAAATAGATGTAGTTTGTTTTATATTGAAATTATATGTGAGCTCAATGACCAATCAGCACACGCCTTTTGAGTTGATTTGTAAAGTTTTAGGATAGAATGAGTCTTATCAGTGAATGGACATCACATCCATAAGTGTAAGAGAAGATGATAAGCAGGTTCTGCTGTGTGGTCGGCTTTATTACTTATTGATCCTAGTTCTGTTCTGTTTGTTTTGTTTGTTTGTTTGTTTGACCTTCTAGATTCTCCGCCGACCAGAACTGGACAAGTGTCCTCTGTGTTTTTTGGAGGGCAGGACCTTAGCAGAGACTGCAGTTTCCTCAAACCTTTGACCTCCACCCCTGGCAACAACAAGACACTACCAATAGGTGAGCACGACCTCTTCCAAATCAATTCATTCATTTATCCATCTCATTTTTGGGGTTTTGAATGTTGTTTGATGACTACAGATAATCAAAGTGAAAGAGCAGAGGAGTCTATTAATAAATGATACACCATTTGGTGGATGCTTTTATCCAAAGCATCTTGAGGGAAAACATCCTGAACTCTACTGGACAAATTCTTCTTGACATCTTCACAATGCTTTCTTAATGCGTAGGGGGTCCGCCTTAGCATATTTCGGCTTGCATCGAGGCTTTTAGCTCAGACCTTTCCAAGGATTAGGACCCTGGCCTGAGTAAGTCCTTAGCTCAGTTGGCTGGTGCATGGCCCCTTGACAGCACGCTGCAAAACGTTGCCTAGCTACCAGTTTGTTTACCCAGGTTAGCATATGGCAGATCGAGCCGAAGATTCGTAGGTGCCAAGATTAACGTCACACACTTATTGCCTGCAGTAGACACACAAACATTCACACACATGTGAGTCTAAGCATGCAATATAGTGTGTGTGTGTGTGTGTGTGTGTGACACCAAGAGACACAAGGAGCAGAGAGAAACATGCCAGTT
>OMKX01043109.1:0-10408 GCA_900302425.1 Brosme brosme
TATAAGTTCCCCATCAAATCCCGTCGCTGGTACATGTACATCTTCTGGCACACCATCATCCTCGCTGTGGTCAATGCCTGGCTGCTCTACAAGCGGGACTGTAAAGCGCTCAAGGTGTCGTGCAAAGAAACAATGAACAGGAGACAGTTTCAGGCACAGCTAGCATCCTCTCTCATCCTGGTAAACGCAACACCTCAAACTCCAAAGAGAGGACGACCATCTTCAGACAAAGGGAGCCCAGCAACACAGACAGTGACATCAGGAAGCCCCCTGAATGCTCAGAAGAGGCCATCCAAGAGATGTGCAAACCTCCCATTGGATGTACGCAAGGACCTAGTTGCCCATTTCCCAAGGAAGACAGGGAGAGGACGCTGCAGACAGTGCAATAAAGGATACACCAACACACAATGCGGAAAGTGTGATGTCCGCCTTTGCTTTACAGACAACAGGAACTGTTTTTGGGACTTTCACCACCAATGAAAGTCTTCATGACCAATGTCATGAAAAGAAAAAAAGAGGGGAAAAACGCGCTTTTTAAGATTTTTATCTTGTTTGATATTTTTAATAATTTTAATAAATGACTTCATAAAAATATGGCTAATGTGTGATTATTATTAATGTTATATACCGTTATGGGGCTAAGTAAGCAATCAACCCTGCAAATGAACCCTTAGTTGTTCTGAATTGTTCAGACAACGTGAGTACAAATACAGAAATCCTGCTCCCAGCTAAGCCCAATGTTGCAATATTACAACATTTCTCTAAAAACGTACATAAACATTTTTTTTTTTTAAACTCTTTCATTTCTGCATCAAATGCCTCCTACAACAACATCTGAAAGGTCAAAAAAAAAATTTTTTAGGTTTTTCTATATTTGGGTCTTACAGGGTTAACCCTGTAAGACCCAAATATAGAAAAACCTAAAAAAAATTTTGGCCTTTCGGTCCAGGTCACGACTGCTCTCATGAAGTTATCATGAGAGCAAAAGAACCTTTGCAGACGTTGGTTTCTGTAAGAATTTCTCGATGCAGACCGAACTCTATTATCACCAGGTAGTACAATGCAGCTGCAAAAGCTTCATTAAGTACAACAATAATGTGTGTTGGATGAATATAATTTACAATGCGTATTTAGGGCACTGTTATGACCCTACATGCTGTCTAGCAGAGAGGAGGGATGTTAACGTAACAGGCGACAAACAGCTATAAACAAAGTGATACATGTCAGTGTTAG
Source organism: Brosme brosme (assembly GCA_900302425.1). Lineage (NCBI taxonomy): Eukaryota > Metazoa > Chordata > Actinopteri > Gadiformes > Lotidae > Brosme > Brosme brosme. Next base: position 1,234 of record OMKX01043109.1, read on the forward strand.
TCAGTCATACATCTTTTCATACGTGCAAGAGAACCAAAGGGAAAGGAAAGGGCCGAAGCCGGTTTGAAAGGCTAAGATCTACTTTGCAGAGCCCAAAACATGATCATCAACAATCATCACTGATGCACAGAGCTGGGATGCATCATGCAACTTCATTTCGCTAGCCGTTCCTGAATATCTTGACGGAAGACATTCATTTACTCATAACATTATTTTCAGACATCTTTTATGAGGATATAGTGCAGAGGAGGAACTGAATCTTGCCATACATGGGATACAATATGCATTATATACACAAACACGAATTTGTAACGTTAACTAACTGTATTCTAAAAATCCTAACTACAGTACCCAGAAGCCTCGGCGGTTGTGCGCCCACTAGCTCAATAGCCTTCACAGTGGACATGGCAGCAGTCGTTTGTTTACCGGCTGCCCACGCACAGTCTAGCAATGAGTACGTTGTAGTTCTTCTTAGTCATATTTTAAACAGGCATTTGATGATTGATAATCTTTACTTATTTATTATTTGTTTATTTATCATTTAAAATGACAGATTTTAGAAATAACATAGAAAATGGGACAAACAACACCATGTGTTGTTTGAATGTCTTGCAGCCCGAATAGAAGACAATGATCATTTTAGTCCATACACACCCATGCACTCTTTTCATTCGGCACCAAAGTGGGCAGGACTAGCCAGTTCTATTATTCACCTTTATCATATTTCTACAGGCACCTATTGGACTTACTTCGTACAGCAATATAAGCATCTTGCCTATATCGGAAATGAAATAATTAAAACATCTGATTTTCCCAACTATGGTTGTAATTTGCTAGGTGGCCTGTGAAAGGCTGTGAGGTAGAAGAACCATATATATACTTTATTAACCCCAGTGGGGAAATTAATTCTATAATTAATTACATAATTCAGCATTTAACAAACCCAAAGCTAGGAGCCGTGGGCACCCGAAAAACCAACTCCAGGTTTGTAGTGCCCTTGGGCCAGCAGCGTTATCTTGTATGTTCGCGGGGCTTGTAGACTGGAGGTGGATGAGGCCGGTGATCCGCTGCAAGAGGAAGAGAAAGGCAAGACGAAGGTCGAGAGGTTAGTATTGGTGATGTTGGGTCTGAGCTATTGTCTCTGCATTATTGAAAGAAAAGCTGACTCCTCCTTCCATTGTGCCTGGAGAACAGGTCTACTTTGTCACACACCTGCCGCTGCACAGAGCAAGCCCTTGGTTAACGTCCATCACTGGTTTTTATCAAACAAATGACCCTTCCTTTAAATGTTGAGGGCAGCAGAAATGTGTGTTGTCTCTCCGAGAGAGTATTGATCCATGAAAACGGAGCACTTGAAAGTAAGACAAAGAGTCATGTGTCATGTTTCCGTGCAGCTGTCTGCTCTGCACTTTCTCCGTTTCACGTTGACTCAAAGTCATTGGGGGAGTGCAGCCTTAAAATAAAACATATTCATACTCATCTACTTTAATAATTAAACATACCAACTAGCTTCTCCTGACGTTTCTTGGATGGTAGAGCAGCGATGCTGTCACTCAGATTAGGGGATGCAGTATGACAAACAGCTTGGATACATTAGAAAATCCACACAATTACATTAAGAGCCATGCAATGCTGTAAAGGCTGATATTAACCTCGATTCATCCATTAAAATCACTCATCCTCTGCTCTTTGTGAACAAGTTGAGAACAGTGGCATAGCAGCCCATGGAGATGAGAGGTTAATGCAAATAGAGCCTCCATTTTGTTGTCCGACATGTAAAAGGACTCTTTGAAGCCCGGACCCACTGGGGCAGGGGTTGGGGACCGGGAACCCTGGCGGCTGGTCAGATGTAATCAAAACCCCTGCTGAGTCTGGGACGATGTGAAGGGAGATAATGAGAAGGAGCTCAGTGTAATCCCCTCTGATTATGTTTGGGTGCGAGGTTGGATTTGTATGAATAACAGAAGGTCCATGGTCGGCAGAGACCATATGTATTACTGTAACTGTGTGGAGACGTTTTCATGAGAGCAACATGAATGAATTGGTGACAGAGTGAGGTTTTGCGTCTTCTTGTTGATCTCCGGTTTATCATATCGCAGTCCAACGTTATCTTGCATGGGGACAGGGGAGAATTCCCAAGAGGCAAGCACCAAAGCAGGTGTGAATGAGATGGATTTCCTCTCAAGACAATTTTACCAATATAGCTGTTACTGTCTCAAAGGGCTCTCAAAGACCACCTTTTATCGACACCCCCTAACCTGTAGCCCTCGAAAGGGACAAGGAAGGACTCCCCAAATTCAGGGGAAGTTACTTTGAGAAGGAAAACAGAAGAGGGATCCCTCCTTCCAGGAAGTAAGGAGTGCAAAGTAACATTATAGTAACATAATTAGGTTGTAAGAAAATAGTAGTACTACCTCTGCCTTTTGAAATAAATCATCCCAATCATGATCACTATCATCGAATTATTGACGGGGTTAAGTGTGTTCCTACCGAAACAAAGGATGCTGTAGTGTGAGATGATGTGACATAGCGTGATGTAATAGGACACGGCAGCATGTGACATGAGAAACATGTTCTGATTACGAACGTTGCCGTCAATATGACAATGCAACCAACCAAGACCGGTAGTTCAATTGATTTCTGAACCCTGTGGGGCAGATTATACATTCAAAAGCAACCTTCATATTAAAAATATGATAATAATAATAAACAGGCAGCTAAACCACTCCTGCCAATCTCCTGCTCACAGCCCCCAAAACCAGCAGTCTCTACACCACAGAGGTCTAGCTGGGCATCTGTTTTGCGGTTAAGGCAAACATATCTTCTTAATTGTGCCACAAGTGAAGAGAGAAGCAAGGCTGAATAATCAGCACTGCGGGGGCCATATGGTGGCAGGATGCAGCCGCAGATTGAACGACAGACACAGCTAATTATTTACAAGAAATAATACTGTGCTAATGAATCTTAGCATATTGGGCTGCACATGAAACCTGTTCTTTTTTCTTTGCAGGGGTCCAGTGGTTGTAATAAAATAGAAAAATGGAAACACAATTACTTGAAGACATACTACCAAAAATACAGTCCAGTACAACACATACAGGCTAATGGATGCCTAAAACACAGTTTAATCACTCTGACAGACAAACGCAGACATTCACACATTTTCTTCTTTCCCCGCTATCCCTACACTACTTACTTTTATTTGACGTGGTTTTCATTATTCTACACCTTCTGCTTCATTTAAAACATGTTAATTACAACGATGACAGCCTGTCTGCAACAGCTGCACAGCGTTACACGTTGACAACAATCAATGTGCCGTTCTCATCCATCGGAAAGTTGCGCTTTTGCTCCTCTACTCTGCTTCAACATGTTGCCTAACAATTACCTTGTGTCACACACACACACACACACACACACACACACACACACACACACACACACACACACACACACACACACACACACACACACACCAGCGGCAAATGGGAGTACTCACACATAAATACACATCATAGCTAGCCCTGGATAAGACTATGAAACAGGAAAACATTTTTAAACACAGATTACGCATCAATTTAGACGAAGACAATCTAGTATTGGAGCACAAGGCTCAGTGACCTGCGCAAAGGATTTATAAAGCAGGCTATCTCATTATAATTCTTTTTAGCAGAGGACTGGAGTCTACAACCTGTATTAAGGTGGGGGGACAACAGCATTGTCCCCCGTCTGATTCCCTAAAGACAATTGAATAATGGACGTACAGGAAATGAGGTTTCCTGTGAATGTAAGTGCTGTGGAGTGCTGTCCCTCTGCACGGATTCCGAGAGCACAGGTCCTGGGAGCTAGACTCATGAATGGCTCGGTAATAAGATGAGCAACATGTTAGGTCGATGCTTAGCAGAGTCAGGGCGGTACAGAGGGAACAAATGGGTCTGTTGTGGGGGGGTTACGTCATTCTGCCTCCCTTTGATACGAGGCGTAAACACCACTCACCGTGATGCTCACCACAATGAGCAATAACTGGGCTTAAGGAAAATAGCTGCAATTTCTACGTGGATAGACACATTTTAAGTTGAATGAACGCAGCCGCATATGAATAAAGGTAGGGTTCGAAAATACATAATTCTCTGACGGATTCAAAGCCACATTTTAGATTTTACGATAATGGCCCTTCAACCGTCTCATCCCGTTGTGTGGATGTTATATTGATTGTTAGATGCTGCCCAGGGTAAACTTGTATAGCCAGTTATTTTGTTGCGTCAGTCTTTATTATAATATCATTAAGAGCACAGGGCCTGCTAGGTAGGACTCGGATATGATTAAATATCAGTGTCATATGCCTAATAATAAAATGTAATCTAGTCTAATCAACCAGTTATAATCGATTCCCTTATCACATCTCGAAAATACATTAGAGATGCAGAATACATTTGATACTTGTGTGTGCTATCCACGTTAGCATCACATTCAAACACACACACAACCCATCCACACACCTCAGCATACGAAATCAAGAGTAGAATATGTGCCGGGCATCTGAGCCTGATTCTAAGATCGTACCGGCCGGCCCCAGTAGAGCCATCACCAGCACCACCTGAAAGCCATTACAAGCGGTGATGGAAGAGATTCCCATGGGGTCATTACAGAGACAGCTACATGGATGACAAGCGTGGAGTTGAACCAAGGGAACATGGGGAAGAGTTAGAGCTCAATTCCTCGTTCTCAATCACTGCCATGGGCTTGGACTTTGAATCTTTGAAAAATGTAATTCACTGCGAGATGTCTCTCTGATCATGGCCGCTGTCAGAGTTAAAAACCTTTCAGCTTGCCCTGAGAAACGCAGTGTAACGACACTTGAGGTGTGATGGAAGCGTTTGTTCCAAGCTTGATTCGTTTTGTTTCATTTTTGTTTGAGCTAATGTGCTTCTTGGCATTTTTCTGCAATTTCACAATGACTGTGTTTGCACTTAAATGTTATCCAAGCTACATAACATTAACATTAAGCTATTCATTTAAAATGCTAATATATTTGGACTGTTTTGTTCGATTATAGTGTTGGTGTTGATAAGTGGTAATCTATGACAAATACAGGAATAATGTTTTGTGTTTACTCTTTCACATTGCATTTATATTTTTATGTTCGCCTTCGCATTTTCACCCTGGCCTTTCCAGGAAGAATAAGGTAAATACATTGTAACACTGTTGACATTTCTCATTCAAACAAGCTATGCCGCTTGTCCACAGGATTTAAAACATTTCCATTAAAACCTAGAGAGGGGACGGTCTGACCTAAATACTAAAAGCTATGTTGAGCCGTGTATGGCGGAGGACATATTGTTGGACAAGGTAAGTTACATTTGAACTGTCCACACAGCACACAGCTGTCTGCTAGCTTCCAGTCAGCTTCACAGTGATAACTGCATGATGGGATTTATGCAGCGCCAAAGCCGATTAAAGCCTGACAGTAAACATGCTCACATTTGAGTCATGCAGATAGAAAGGAAGAAACGTTGAATACATTTCTCAATGGTCGGAACATATTTGTGTATGTCGGGTGGCGGCGATAAAGACAGCTGAGGTCAGGTATGTGGAATACCTCGTTAGATATGGATCCTTTTGTGCGACAGCGCTGACGAAACTGACGTTTTTTTGTCACGGAAGATTGATGGCAGCTTTCTGTGAAAGTAAATAAACCGAAATAAGACGGGTAAGAGATGTAGAGCTCATAATGTGTGTGCAATAATGATAATAAATAATAAAACCAATATGAAAATAAATCGCTCTGGTGGGGCCCCTGGGCTGGAGGATTCGCTCCAGATGGAAGAGGAGTCCTCTCCTCATTTGGGAATGTATTGATTCTCATATTACCTGCATGTGAGATCTTTTGAAAACAGATGTTGAAAGGGCTTCAGCATCCCAAATGATGGAAAAAAAATCGAAACCTCCACATTTATTTCAGTGGTTCTAATTGCATCATTGCCTCTTATGATTTATGCACTTATTATGCATTCAAAACTGTGTAGCGTTTTACACTCTCCGTACACTCATTCACAATCGAAAGTTATCACTTATTACTTATCGCCATGTCAATAAACGTACTATTTTACGTGGGTTAATTTGCATTCATGTTTGCCTAATGCCATTCCAACTGAAGCCATCTCTCTCGTAACTAGCAAAGCAGACGTGAACAAAAGCACTCAACCGCATGAAGCACTCAGCCCACCCCATGCGTGGATCCACCCCTGCATTCTAAACGCTCCTATACTGGAAACCCGTAACAGTACATGCTGTGTCGAGTACTCGCGAGAGAGTGATTGTTGTGTGCGTGCTCCAATTTTTTTGCTGGTACTTCAGGACATCTCCAACATGGGAGTGCTCTTGACGTTTTAGAGTAGACAATGGATGTTGTGTAGTGCTTTAGGTGTGTGTGTGTGTGTGTGTGTGTGTGTGTGTGTGTGTGCGTGCGTGTATGAGTGATGCTATCTGTACCGCATGGCGTTGTTCTTTTATTTCCATCTCTGTACTGCTTGACCACAGAGCTTGTATGTCGCGGCCCGCCGGTGCCCTCCGGGCTCGGAGCTTGTGCTCCAGTTTGAGGTCCACACACTAAAAGACGTCGACGTATGTAGGCATGGCCGGCGGTGACCTGGGGGCCGACCTCCAAAACGGAGCCAGCCCCCTGGGGGGTCCAGAGGGCCGGTGGAGTTGGGATGGCTCAGTTAGCAGATGGCAACATTTACACTCCCTCCACTAGCCGAGTTAGGACCGAGGGGGGCTGGAGTGTTACGCTCTGGATCTATGGCACGTCTCAGGAAGAGTAACGAAAACAACAGAGTATTTCTACTTTTCTGTTACTTTTATTAAGAGTTGGAGTTCATGTCGTCGGGCATTTGATATTGCAGGGGATATTCTGAAGTGATTTCTTTGTGTAATTCTAATAAGAAAGACAGAAAGAGAAAACATTGTTTGCTACAGAATACATTTGAATAGTTAAAGAAGGAGGACTTGTGACAAAGCAGCCGGGATTATCCCTTTTCCCAAGCGCACGTTGTCTTCCCCGTCTGATCGGAATCAAAGACTCGCATGAAGGAAAACAGAAGAGAATTGTAAAGAAATGACGGGCTTATAATAGAGACGTGCCAATAAACGGAGGCATTTCTTTGATAACAACGCCATTTTCCTGTCAGTCTTGTCAGAAGGAGAGCCAGAGGCCGTGGGGAAGGTTTGATTATTTCCCCCGGATCAATACCGGGCTACCGACGACTGGAGTACTGAAATGGCAAGTAATGCAGCCCTGGGGAAGCGTCCATTCCGCCGCACTCAGCGCTTGCCTGGCGGATGACCTAGGGACGCGCCCCGGCATTGACCCCCCCCCCGCTATCCGCCAGGCCAATTAACGCTGCCAGCACCTCGGGGGAGCCCCTAGGCTGAGAGAGTTTCATCTCTTTCTTCCTGCGTGTTCCACCGGTGAACCGTCCCCGGAACGAGAAGAAGAAGAAGAACATCTCGAGAGCAACAACAACAAAAGACAAGGAGAGCAAATACGCAGTCTGTTGACGAGCCGTTTGACAAAGCGATATCGAAAACATGGACAGGAACTGGATACCCCTGTGTCAGAAGTCCCGCCCTCTCTCTCGCCTTTCGATGCTCAAACCATGTAACTGAAAGTCCCGCCCTCTCTCTCTCGCCAATAACGCTCATCTGGAGAACCTGGTTCAAGGCTCTCCGTCCTGAAATGAGAAGGTTTGGGAAAGAGGACGGGAGGGCCTGTATGTCTGTCTGTAAGTGTGCATCCGTGTGTGTGCGTGTGTTGGCGTGCATGTGTGTGCATTTGTTCGCTTGCATGTGTGTCTGTGAGCATGTCATCCGTATAGGGCTTGTCGACCAGAATGCATCATGGGATTTTTTGTTGCCGATACTCTGCCATTTTGAGAGTTCTCAAGAGAGTTGTAGTAAGGTACAACACACTGCATTGTCTTCATGACACCCTGTCTCACATGGCACAATCTGAAATCCCAAAAAGTCATTGATACAGTTTGAGGCGTTGCGGTGTTTCATGTGTTGTTTCTTCCTATAGAGGTGTCCTGTCTTTATCCTCTCCTTGATTGTGTTTCCCCGAATTGTCTCCACTTGGGTTAATGAGATCACCCGTGGGTGCTCCCTCTACTCTATTTATTTGTCTAGTTAGTCCCTTCCGTGCGTTTGTTGTCAGCGGTGGCGGATTCACCGATGTCTCAATTGAAACAGGCCTCGCTTACGCAGTGGCCTCGAACTGAACTCATTAGATCATCCATTAGTGAAACAACAAAAGAACAGTGCTGGGTTATTCCTCTGCTGCATGCGGCTCCACTCTGCGTCGGGGTGACCTGACAGCCACAACCCCAGCATTGTTTGCGTACATTTTCAGGTGCCCACGCCTCACATGTGTGTGAGTATGTACGCAGCCACAGATGAATCAATCAGCTAGTGTTCTGAAATACATCATTCTCTGAAGGGTTCAAAGCCACCTTTTTGATTTTGTGAGCTTTATCTTTGTTGAAGAAGGCCTTTCTGTACACAACGTTACGGAGGCCGTCGTCGTCCAACATCCTGGAGAAGAAAAAAATGCTAATGATGCAATCAAATTGTTCATTTGGTTGTGCCAGTAAAGATTTCCCTCCAGGCCTCTCTTCACCTGTTGTTAACGACGCCCTCCTGTGGGTTTCTGTCAAGTGCTGACAGTTAGGAGAAGCATATGGCCTCCCTCATCAGATAAGCGTGGAGAGGGGGGGGGGGGCCTCTGAGGCCGGGCTGACCCTATGGAATCTGACAGAAAGTGTTTTTTGACCTGAGATCCCCCTGCATGCCTGAATGATGTTCCCGTACATCGGGGAAATCAAACGTCAGTTTGTGACAACATGTACAGCTTGTTAGGCGCTGAAGAGGACAAATTATTAGCGGTTCATTCCAGCGTTGCGACGAATACGCCGTCGTTTCAAATGTGTGTTTAGCGTGACACATCACATTTGTTTCAAAACAGCATACATATTGTTGCATTGTTTTAGTTTTCCACTATTGGGACAAACAAATAACACAAAGAAATACTAATGATTTTTTATAAGACGCCAGGCTGGTCACGCAATGTACCATTATGTACTTTCACTACAGGTCTGGTTACACTGGTATTGTGTGT
>OMKX01043112.1:5724-16394 GCA_900302425.1 Brosme brosme
GGGGGGGGGGGGGTTATCGATCACCTAAACCCGTTTGTGTTCGTTGTGGGCACTCCTGCAACTAACTGACTGTGACGATGCAGTGGTGCTGGCCTCCATGTGACCTTGGCTCGAGGTCAAACCAGCCGCTCACCCATTCCTGGTTCAGCTCCAGTTTAAAGCCACACCAACAGGGGTTTCATGTCGACGACACTCATCAGGCCTATCATTTTGCACTTGAAGTAAAGAAGATGTTGAAAGAAAGAAAAAGTCTACAAGATGTACTGAGAATCCGCACAGCTTTTGTAATTGCACTTAGATGTCGTTTAATAATGTACAACGTTTTACCAGAATGTCCTCTCTTACAGATACCTTCAAGTTAACAAATAAAGTTTAATTGTATATTTCAACCACGTCTCCTCTTCGGTTTTATCAATGCAACACACGTCAGACAATAAACGGAGACTAACGCGATGGGATCAACTGAACAGTATTATTCTTTTGTAGACTTCTATTAAAACAGTTATACACAACGATGGCAAACAATCACAAATTGCATTTTTATGTACAGCAACTATATATTATATTATTTTTTTTTCCTTTGCACAACAGTTTATAGTTGAAGAAAAGAATCAATAGGAAAACAAATAGAAATGTGAGGCACTACTCCCTCAACCGCAATGCTTCCCCCACAACAAATAAACACATTAGTGCAATATACACATATTACAGTATTTTAGAAAACAGGTTCATATGTCTTAACCATGTGACGGTGCTTTTCAATATTCCTTTTTTTTTTTTATCAGCTGGAGCTCCAAAAGTCGAAGATAATCAGTGATCCATTTTTTTTTTACAATTCATTTTTTTTAAATAATTGCAGAAATAACATGAATGAAAACATTGTTGACATAACGCAGGAGCAACATGATGGAAATAAGCTTTTTTGTTTCTTTCGTTTTCTTTTTTTTGTTTGTCGAGTATCAGCGAGCTGGACTAGAATGGCATGTTGGGTATCCCTCCAGGCCCCAGGGGGCCGTCAAGAGACATGCCCCGGTGCGGAGGGCCCATCATGGGGCCCTGGGGGGACATGAGAGGCCCCTGGGAGCCCCTGGCCTGCATCATCATGAGGTTCTGCTGAGCCATGAGATTGTGCGGGTGTTGCTGGGGTGACATCATGCCTGGGTGGGGCTGGGAGGCCTGGTGTAGGCTGGCCATCATAGCCTGCTGCTGCTGCTGGTGGTGGTGGTGATGGTGCTGCTGCTGTTGTTGCTGTTGTTGTTGTTGTTGTTGTTGGAGATGCTGCTGGGGCATCATACCTGTCCTCCCCATCATGTGTCCTGGAGGGCACATGGGGCCCATGGAGCCCATAGGACCCATCACTCCCCCGGGGCCCATGCCTCCACCGCCGGGCCCCATGCCCCTGGAAGCGCCTGGAGGCATGCCCATGCCCTGGCGCATGCCTCCCTGTGCGGTGTGAGCGGGCAGCTGGTGCTCAGCCATCATGTTCTGCAGGTGGGCCAGGTGGGGGTTGGAGGACATGGGGCCGCCCTGCTGGGGGCCGGAGGAGGACAGCTGTTTTAGGAGCTGGGGTGGGGGTCCCGGGTGCTGGCCGGGGCCCTGGGCCTGGTGGGGGTTCTGCGGGGGTCTCTTTGCGGGGAAGTACTGCAGGGTGCTGCTTGGCTTGTCGGAAGGAATGATGCGCGAGAGGTCGAACTCGGGGATCCCCGTGTGCGAGGTGCGGATGACCTCGCTCAGATCCGGGCCGTCTCCCATGGAGGAGAAGTCCGAGGGGTGCGGGTGGCGGTGGTGCGGGTGGCCCTTGCTCAACAGCATCTGCTCCCGCAGCATCTGTTGCTGCGAGGGCATGACGTCGTCGCCGGGCTGGGGGTAGTGGTGCGACAGTCCCCCGAGGGGCGAGTGCATGGGTCCGTGGGACTGCTGCTGCTGCTGCTGCTGCTGCTGCTGCATTCGAGTGAAGCCGCCCATCTGGTTTTGAGGGATGGGGGACATGTTGCAGTGTCCCATGCCGTCGCCCTGGCCAGGGCCCATCATGGCGGGGTTCATCCCGGCCATGGCCATGGGGTTGGGGGAGGACAGCATGGAGCGGGGCCCGTCGTGGGACATCTGCGGCTGGCCGTGGAGCATCATGCCCATGGGGCTCTGTGGCTCCCCGTTGGGTCCCATGGCGCCCTGGGACACCAGCATCTGGCTCCCCTGTGGGTTCCCCATGTTCCCTGGTGGGAGATTATACTTTTTAATATCATCATTTATGAAGTACACCGTTGAAAAGTCAGGTTGTGCTGCTTTGACAATTTATTTCCTACAGATTGTTAGCAATGGATGCATTTAGCAAAACAACTTCAAGAAATAAAAAAGATCAAATACAATTCCTACCCATTTTTCGACAGATCTCCACAATAGAATGAGGTCGTCTTGGCTGAATATAAAATACATTTGTATTAAGTTCGCTACCTCCAATGCTGACGCCGGACAGAGCAGGGTGGTCTGGCATCATCTCGTCATCGGACGTGGCGATGGTCTTGATGGCGTCATGGTAGAGAGGCGTGGTGCTGGGCATGGCGTACTTGGACATCTGATTCATGATGAGGGACAGAGGATTCTGGGTAGGAGGCGGGGCATCGGGGGAGGAGGAGGAGTTGAACGGCATGCTGGGATTCAACGAGCCTGGCTGGCTACCTGGCGTGGAGTTGGAGCTCCTCGGAGGGAGGGACGGTCCTGTGGAAATAGTTTAATACATAATGCATATCACGTTTAAAGTTGACATTGTTCTTTTTATGCATTGTGTATATTTTGTTACATTTTTGTTTACACATCATAGATACATATTTTGCTACATTTCATTTGTTTTATTCCATAAATATATATATATATATCATCACCATCCTTATCATCATATATATCACTGTCCACTATTTTATTATTGTTTTTTCGTCTTGAGCAGAGCAATTGTCTCAAACAATTTCTCTCGGGGTTAATAAAGTACGAGGAGTAGGGAAAGTATGTGGAATGTTCAACCAATGAACATCAAACCGCCTCATAAGTAATAACAAACTAAAGCCACATCTAAGAGTGCTGAGCTCTGACCGTACCTGTCTCAGTGGAGCTGCCCCCTCCGTTGCCCAATCCCTTGCCACTGGCCGGTCTCCCTGGGCTTGGAAGAGCTGTTTTGGGGGAGGCCCATCCTGGGGAGCCCCCATGCAGGGCTGGGGACTTCAGGTGTCCAGGGGAGGCGGACGGCGATCGCATATTCAGGGAGGAAGAGCCCATCAGCTGGGGGGACTTCATGGAAGCAGAGGAGGGGGTTCCGGCCCCCGAGGCCGGTGGAAGAGGAGGATTAGGCCCCGCGGAGGACATCTGAGAGGGGGACTTGAGCCCAGGGGCTGAGGGGGAAGGCAGGAGTGGGGAGGGTTCCTGGCTGAGGGATGGGGACTTGAGCTGATGAGGAGGAGGCATAGAGGGGGACCCCATTGGGTTAACATTGATTGACAGGTCGGAGGGGCGGCGAGAACCTGGGCCGGGGCCCCGGATGCCTCCGGCCATGGTCATGTGACTGAGCCGTGGAGTGCCTCCCATCTGGGAGGATCCCTGCTGCTCCGGTCCAAACATCTCTGGACCAGGCTGCTGGAGATACGGTCCTTCCATCTGCCCACCAGAAAAGGGCCCTTGGTTTGGGAAATGGAGCCCGCCATCGGGTCCGGGCACCATTCCTCTCTTAACTGGCCGTCCATTCTGCGCTGCCCATATTCTGGAGATGGCTTCAGGGCTCAGCATCTCCCCTAAAGGTCCCGCTCCCCCGGGACGACCACACAGCTTCTGGGCCAGCATCATCTGCTGCTGCTGCTGCTGCTGCTGCTGCTGCTGTTGCTGCTGCTCCTGTTGCGCACTCATCTGGGCGTTCATGCTCAAGTTCAGGTTGCTCCCCATCGGGGAATCCACCAAGTCTCTCATCTGGGGCGGCCCTCCTCCTCCGGGGGAGCCCAGCATCTCCCGGGAGCCGGGGAAGTCCATGGGGTCCCCGCGGGACGGAGCACAGCGACCCATCCCCATGTTGGGGAAGCCGGCCGGTCCCCCGGGGTTGTCCACCATCCTCTGGCCGAGGCCGCTCTGCTGCATCTGCTGCTGCTTGGCCAGGCGCTCCATCTCCAGCCGGTGGAGCCCCTGGAGCTGCCGCTTCTCCATGATGCGGAACATCTCCTCGCGGGTCAGGAGGCGCTCCGGGTCGCCCTGTAGGTGCTGAGGAGGACCTGCGGGATAGCACCCCCCTTGGAAGGGCGGACCAGCACCTCCACCTCCGCCCCCCATGTTGTTGGGCATATCGTCGAGCCAGACTACTCCGGCGCGGGGAGGTCTCTGAGGACCCATGCCCTCCATCGGTAGACCCGACCCAGGACTACCGGGGAACCCCCCTCCTCCGCCGTGCGGGGGTCCTCCTCTCTGCATCTGTCCCAGGAACCTGGGCCCGCGGGGGTCATCTGGGTGCATTTCCATCAGGCGTCCGTTCCCTCCCATCGGTCCTCCCATCATGGCGCCCGGGCCCCAGGGCTGATCGTCGGGTTTGCTGTGGTAGGGAGGCGGGGGTCCTCTCATCACCATGGGACCGCCACCGCCGCCGTGCATGCCCACGTGCTCCGACATCATCCGGAAGTGCTGCGCGTGCGGGTGCGGCGGCTGCATCTCCTGCTGCCGGCGCTTCTCGTTGTAGTACTCCTCCTGGAGCTTCCTCCAGGCCATCTGCTCCGGGGTAAGGCCGTCGGGCCCCATCATGGAGCCCATGTCCAGTCCCGGGGAGAACAGGTGATGGTGGTGGGGGTGCTGGGGCATGCCGTGATGTTGGGAGTCCATCGGGGGCCCCTCCATCCCGGGGCCGCCAAGGGACTGGGTCTGGGAGATGATGGACTGCAGCGGCTCTTCGTACTTCTTCGACCCCCCCATGGGAGCCGCCGGGGGGTTGTTACCGCCGTTCCCTCCGCTGTTCGTACCGTTGTCACCGTCCTCCGCGCCGCCGTCGGGGAGGTTGTTGTTGTTGTTGTTGGAGGGGCTGTTGTTGTTATTGTTGTTTGGATTGCTGTTGGGGCCGCCTGGGTTCTGGGGGCCTCCGGGGGCCCCGGTACGCAGCAGGAGCCGCTCTATATCTCGGAGGGTCTGGAGGGAGCGCTCCCGGTGCTCCCGCTGCTCCTTGGAGAGGCCGTCCACGCCGCCCGCACCCTCCATCCCTCCCGGGTCAGCCTGGAGGTGGGCCGCCACGGCCGAGGGGCTATCTGATGGAGAGACCCCGGCGTTGGGGTGGGCCATCCCTCCAGGACCCTCCCCGGCGCCGGGCCCCAGAGCCGGGCCTGCGGGGGTGCTGCCGCCTCCTCCCTGGGCCTTGTGGGTGGCGAGGCGGAGGTTATTGCAGGGCCCGGGGCCGCCCGTTCGGCTGTGAGGAGATTCATTGTCAGAATGTCCCGCCGACGACGGCCCTCCCGCAGCCAGGGGACCCCCGACCCCTCCGGCCGAGCCAGAGCTGGGGGTCCCACCCTGGGGTTTAGGCGTTCCCGTCGGTGGGGAGCCACTGGAGCTCATCTTCTCGGGGAGGCTGGGGATCTTCCCCGCATTGTGGGCCTGAAGGAGTGGAGAAGACGTGGCGTTGATGGAGGACAAAATACAGTTACACTATTTAACCCAGGATCTCACACCACACCTACTGTATACTTTACAGACACATCTAAAACTTTTGCCAAGTAGCCTATCAGCATCAGGCTTTTGTGCCTTTATGGACCGGACAGTGAAGAGGGACAGGAAGGTGGGTTGAAGAAGAGAGGGAATGCACTGTAGCATCGGCCCACAGGTGGGAATGGAGCCTGGGTTGCCACAACGTGTACCGCCTACATGGTTGGAGCACTAGTGGTGTGAGCCATGGAGAGCATAGAGTAGTTTTATCCTCCTCCTATGTCTACTAACCTGTTCAAGCTTGCTGCGTGGAACTTGTTGCTGGTGAAACTGAAGGATGGATCCAGAGTGTCCGTTCAGTACTGCTTCGGCAGCACTATAACACACACACACACACACACACACACACACACACGAATATTGCATACTTAAACGGTTATATTACCAGCCCTTACCAAATAGGAACAAAGCACAAATTAATTTAGAAGAGACTGGGCCAAGATATATTCCAAGATGGAGTCCCAGCTCCAGTCCATAAACAGGGCATTAGATTGTTTATTGGGATATAAATATGTGATGAAGACGGTTATACAAATAGTCAAAAGCAAACAGAACAATGGATTTACTACATATAGCACTCAAATCAATGCCAAAAACCCATCAACCGTCAGCCACCTCAAAGAAAATCCAACAGAAAAATTAATTTGCACAATGAATTAAATCTTTATTATTCAGACAAAACTCTCCAGGTAATGTCAAAAGATACAAGAACAGGTTTCCGTGAGGATATTATTCTTCAAGCAGCCTCTCCGTCTTAAATAAAACAGCTCTCAATGGGGCAATTTCACTGGTTTTGAGTGACATCCCCACAAACGATGTCCCGCCCTTTCCTGTTCAACCAATCTATCCATACTACAGTCAGCTTATGAGCAGCAGTCTGGCTATGCAGTACAAAAAGTACGTAAACTCCTGTTAAACCAGGAGAACTTCCGCCTACGGTTGAAAAAGCGGTCGTGCGGTCGTGACGGCGATAGCAGCCATTGTGAGAGGCGACGTCAAATGTGGTCCAACCCCACGTCACTCTTGCTCTTTACTCTGTCTATCTATCGCCAGTAGAAGACTACCACTATGGAAAAGTGCATTTAGGCGGAATTAGCAGACTGCGATATTACAGAGAAGTTCCCCTTTCGATAACTTTCTAAATTGTAAGACATTTAATCCACACTGTGTGAAACCCAAACAGGATCGGTTCCTACAGCAAAAAGGAATTTGTGGTCCACTCCCCTTTAAAAAACAATACTGTATATGTGGCAGTAAGTGTCAGTATGCAACCCATGGGGATAAGGGAGAACAGTAAAGAGGTGCTCTACCTGTTGGCCAGGTTGGTCGTGAAGACGTACACGACCTGCTGGGAGGAAGGCAGGGAGGGCTCAGTTTTGGGCCCCGGGGCCGCCCCGCGCCGGACCGCCGGCCCCCCGGGGTCTGACCCCGAGCCCCCAGAGGGACGCCCACCGAGGCCCTGGAGAGATCCGGGACCAGGGCCCCCTCGATCCCCTGAGACAGAGAGAGAGAGACAGAGAGAGAGAGAGGGAGGGAGAAAGAGGCAGAAAGTGAGGGAGATGGGGAGACCGAGGGAACAGAGGGAGGGAGAAAGAGAGGTAGAAATTGAGAGGGGCCGAGACAGAAAGATAGACAGAGGGAGCAAGACCAAGACAAAGAGAGATAAAGCAAGAGCGTGTGTTTTGATATTTAAATGTTCTACTTTATTTTAGACATAGAGGAAACAAAAGGTTACATATAACAACGGTGTAAATAACTGATCAACGGAAGTCTGAAAAGTTGCCTAAAATCTTTATAATTTCAGGATGTCTGGAACTCTCCTGACATAATTCTTCAAGTTTACCGTCTGACCACTAGATGGAGCCAGACACCACAAAAAGGCAGCTTAGCTGGGGAGGGGGGAGAGTCACATGCTCTGTACTGATGTTTGTCAATGACACGAGGGGAAAAAAATAAAAACACGTAATGATAGCGATTTCTAGCCTAAACCGGTCCTCTCCATAGCAACAACACTGGAATGTAAAGCAAAGGATTCTGGGTGTGTTCTGGTGAAAACTGTTCAAACCCACAGGGAGGGGGAGGTCAAACGGAGCATTTGTGTAACATGGACTGTGGGGGGGCGTTTAGATAAGATATCATTTTATTGTCTGATCTGTTCAGAAAATCCTCACAGGCGTCATTGTCACGACTGAGTCACAAGTGCCATAGTTGGACAGAAAATGAGACAATGAGGCCGACACACAACACAAAGTGCACACAATACATACAACACACAAAGTCCTTTAGAAAACGTCAAATATATCCCAGGCAAAAATCCCTCCGCCTTCGCAGTACAGGACAAAACAACTGCTAAAGACCACCTATTACCTTCATCCACCTAACAGACGGGATAAAGGCCCCTTGCTCGCACCTTTTCCTCCTGTTGTGGTGGGGCTCTGCACTACCGTGAGGGGGAGAGCTGGCACTGTGGTAGCTGGACGTGTGCATTGTGCTGGTGCTGTACTCACGGTGGGGGGCGGCGCGCGGCTTGTCCTCGTCCTCCTCGGTGTCGGGGCCGGAGCACCACTCGTCCCCGCTGTACGGCTGCTTCCTCTCCAGCACGCAGCGCCGCTTGCTGCGCATCACACCCTCTGCACAGGTGAAGGGCAGCACACACGCGCAATCACACGCGCACACAGGCAGACACACAGTGAGCTGACCAGTAGCTCAAATTGTACAGTTCTATCAGAAATGATCAACAAACTCAGAACAAGCTGTAGAATTATTCCAGAATTGAAAAAGATGTTCTTCGGAATACTTGAATTTAATTAGAACTAAATCCATCCATCCATCCAATAGTCCATCCTTCCATTTGAATGCATAGCAATCTAGAGCCAAACAAGAGTTGACTGGTCTTGATTCTACCAACCATTATCCCAACACCTACCTGCACAGACCTACAGTCATTCAGTCATTCTGTCAACATTGACGCCTGGCGTCACTGGGGGGCTGTGCTGGCAGAGGGAGACACTGAGGGACCGACATAAGGTCCGACATTAATGCGGTCCCTTTAGTCAGTGTGCTGTCCACCCTGTAGCAGGGAGCAGAGCGCTTCCGGATGGCATTTTGTAGTGACGACAGGCCGTCTCAAAGACCAGGGAGATATATAGCTGACCTTTAGCTGTGTGAAAACAGTAGTTTCCCCGCCGCTGAGACACTGAGCGAGACAGCCTTCTAGAACTCTACTGGAGGGCGACCTCCTGTGACTTGTCTGTGAGACAGCCTTCTAGAACTCTACCGGCGACCGATCTCCTGTGATGTGTCGGTGAAACAGCGTTCTAGAACTCTACCGGCGACCGAGCTCATGTGATTTGTCGGTGACACAGCGTTCTAGAACTCTACTGGAGGGCGACCTCCTGTGACTTGTCTGTGAGACAGCCTTCTAGAACTCTACCGGCGACCGATCTCCTGTGATGTGTCGGTGAAACAGCGTTCTAGAACTCTACTGGAGGGCGACCTCCTGTGATTTGTCGGTGAGACAGCGTTCTAGAACTCTACTGGAGGGCGACCCCCTGTGATTTGTCGGTGAGACAGGGTTCTGGAACTCTACTGGAGGGCGACCCCCTGTGATTGGTCGGTCGCAGGTGTGGCAGCGGCACACTTCAAACAGCAAGCCGTGGTGCGGTGAATTTGAATGTGCTTTGTTTTCGTTTTAAGATCACAGGAGGAGAGAGACAGAGAGAGCGAGACACAGAGAGAGAGAAAATGGAGCCAGGGGAGGATCTACAAAAAGCTTTCATTCTCTTGTGTCAGAACCACACTTCCCCCCCAACCCTGTATGTTAAGTAACTACAGTGACTGTATGTTTATGGATGTGCACGTGCGTGTATGCGCGTGTGAATATGTGCATGAGTGTGTGCACGTGTATCTGTGTGTGTGTGTGTGTGTGTGTGTGTGTGTGTGTGTGTGTGTGTGTGTGTGTGTGTGTGTGTGTGTGTGTGTGTGTGTCTGTGTACATGTCTGTACTTATGCGATGCCACGCTCCTGTGAGACTGTGTGTTTGTGTTGAAACCTCTTCCAGAAGCTGTCGGTGAGGAATGCGTCTCCGTTTGGGAGCGATGAGCGACAGCCTATCGGAGGTCGCGACCTCGGGTAATAACCCGGGATGAACGTGTGACCCAGCCACCGCGGGGCTCCTCCCCTCCCAGGAGCGCTTGTTTGCGGTGGCGTGTCCGGGCTCGCGGGGGGACGAGTCCTGAACCGGCAGCTCATTGGTTCCATGAGGTTCCTTCACTCTGCTGCTGTTGTGTTCCCGCGGCGATATTTAGAAGATGGATCCAACATTTATTTGGGGGTGTGGGGGGGGGGTCTCTGCTGGTCTCTGCTGGTCTATCCCCTGGTATAGGGCACAGACCAGGTGAGGTCATGGTTTGTGTAGGGGGGGTCGGATGAAAGGCTCCGGGTTCTTCTGGTTGTCATGACGATAACATCGAGTACATCAGAAGACGAGCTCGTTCCCGGGCTTCTAGATGACCTTCATTCCTCCTCTGGGATTAATGAAGATGTCTGATCTCAGCCCATCATCCCTTAACTTACCTTCTCATACCTTACACTACCTTAACTTAAATCATCATCTCGTCTCTCATTGGACCAGAAGGAACCAGCCTGTGATGTGTGGATCACGGCGCCCCTGCCTCTGAGCAAGGCAGTGTCTAACGGAGGGCAGCAGGTGAGCAGAGTGGAGGCTGAGCTGTGATAGGCTGAGCTGATCACATGGTACACAGACCGCTGCAGAGCCACACGGCCTTATTGAAGAGGAGGGGGGCACCCTGGGGGTCCGAGGGTGAGTGATGGATATGAGGAGAACCTCTCTCTCTCTCTCTCTCTCTCTCTCTCTCTCTCTCTCTCTCTCTCTCTCTCTCTCTCTCCCACTCTCCCTGCAGACCATCAATCTAATGCCCTGCCCAACAGCACTGAGGGTA
>OMKX01043152.1:8058-19081 GCA_900302425.1 Brosme brosme
GGGGGGGGGGGGGGGCTACAGCAACCTGTAGCCTAGGGGCCCCTGGCCATTTCAATCCGGCCCTGGCCGTGCCCATATGTGGAAAGCAATTGCTCCCCAGCCAAGGCCTGACTGCTATTCATTGTGGACATGATTGTGAACCACCAACTTGAACATTTGGATGGTCTCCCAAGGCTATGAAGTGAGGCCCTTAGAACACAATACATGTGGCTGATGGCTATCCTTCAGGGATATTGAAAGGTTTAAGGTCTATCAGACAGTTGCACATTTGACGGCCGGGATTTGAAAGCAGCAGCTGTTGTAGAAAAAAAATAGTGGCAGTTGACTTTGCTTTATATATGTTATTGAGATGCTTTCCAAAATGATCATCTTTGCTTTAAAGAAGTTGATTCGGATACATTGTTATATTCAACAAAATGTATGCATCATTTGCACCAAATTATTTTAAAGGTGATCAATATATCAATACATAAAACGTGACTTTCCTGAGTGATCATAGTACTGAATAATAATTGTGGTTGTAATAATTAATAGCATTTATATAGCAAGGCACCCTAAGCACTTAACATAGTTTGTGTGTGTGGGGGGTGTATAAAATCTCATCCACTACCAGCGTGTAGCATCTACCTAGGTGACGCCCAGCTGTCAGTGCACGCCAGATGCTGGCTGTCACAGTGGAGAGGTGAGGAATGATGCAATCCAATCAGAGACCAGGGGGAGGATTTGGTGGCCATGCTGGTAGAAGAGCCTGGGTGGGGGTAGAGGACACCGGGGTTAGCACCCCTACTCTTGCAACGAGTGTCATGAGAGCTTTAATGACCACAGGCAGTAAGTACCTCGGTGAAACATCTAATCTGAGAGACGGTGCCCAAGCAAAGGACCGAGTCCCTGTCTCTGTCTTGAGGCGTTGGGGATGTGACATAGGCCTGAGAGATGAGCACCCCCTAGTGGCTCTCCAACAGTTAGGTTTATGTTTATGTAGTGTAAAAAAACATGTGGCAATGAGAGGCAGAAAAGATGGAGCTACAGATTCGGATGAGAGAATTCTGTTTGCAATCTCTCTTTTCGGTCTACCATCACTATAACTGACAGTCTCTATTTGTCATCTCTTTTTTTCTTCGCTTTAGCGGCATAGCTACATCTAATGCACACAACATAAGGATGGACAAAATATCTTAGAAAAGAAAAGTGTGAGTTGCAGATCAACTAAGCGTGCTTTGATCCAAGAGTATTGCATTGATTCCTAGAACAACATTGAAAGCGATCAAATATGTTGCTCCGTTTTAAAACCCATTAATCAGTTAGTACATGTTCAAATCATTATCCCTTTGCTAATTCCTCAGAGGCCAGCATGCATCAAGGTCCTTCGTTAGCAAACAGTTAAGGTCCACAAACGGTAAGAAAAAAACCTTGCCGCCCTTTGGCTGCTCTTTCTAAAATGTTTCCTGTATACTTTACCAGGTAATTCAGCATCCAGCATTCAGCATGTGCTTTCTGACAATCGTGTTGATTAATTTGTTTCAGAAAAGAGCTGGTAAAGGCCTCCTTTGTGACCATGTTTGGAGACAACCTGCTGGAGTTAATTGTGGTCATTCAAAATATAATGCATAGGGCAACATGCAGTGGTGCATTTTGTCACCAGGCAGTAAATATTTCAAACTTTGAAGAAGTTTTTCATAAAAAGCCTCTCAAGAAATGCCACCGTGACATTAAATGAACACAACAGGAAAGGCTGGAATGAGCCTTGAATGATGATAATTCTAAGTGAGTGCAACAGTTCAACAACACATACATAATGCATCCACTGCCCAATAATGTATTGTGATCACTTATTTTGAGGAAAGTATTTCAAGTTGCCAAAGTACGATACAAGTTCAAATAAATTAAGCTTAAATGTTCTGTGTGGTGTATGAAACAACATATACCCAGAGGATTTGTGAATGAAGATTACATCTGTGTGTAATGTTTGGAGTAGCTACAAAGGCTTTCCATCACTGGGCTGTGGGGGATTGCGTTGAGGTTTCTTGGCCTCAGAAGAACAAACAAGTGGTGCACAACAAGCTCCCAAATATATGAGCTACGAGTAATCATATTGACAATATGGCCATGAAACATCCGTATCGCTGAACTTCCGTCGCAGTGCCAAATTAAGCCTTTATAGGAGGTATTTTATCTCTCTGGTGCGACCCAAATATGTAAAATGGCACAAAATAGCATAACTACTAATTCTACGAAATAATAATAAATCTCATCCATCCCTTATCAAGTCTGCACTTAAAAAAAATAAAAATAAAAGTACGTTTGGGCTGCACTTGTATTTTTCTAGATGTAGTAGCAGGCCTACTCTACAATTGATTGTATGGTGTGATTGCTCTCTGCCTCACCTGTGAGTCACTTTGGATAAAAAACGTCTCTGCTAAATGACTAAATGGAAATGCAATGATTGTGTGATTTATGAATGTATTCATAAACCAACTAACTGTATGTGTTCATAAATCGTGTGAGTGAGTGTGTGTGTGTGTGTGTATGTGAAGCTGTTCCGAGAAGTCACGCTCAATGAGCGAAAATAGCCTGGAACAAAAGGAAGCGGGCGCAGCATACGTGTCGTATAATCAAAGATCTGTCACGGCAGACCAAAGAGATAGTGGGCTGCCTGTTCGCAGCAGCAGGGCGGACTGCTGAGAGAGCAATCACAAGCTCTTACTCCCCGAGGTGGAACAGCAGCGATCAACGGAAATGAAGTAGTTCCACTATTCGTCGCCGGGGAGCTCCGCGGCCCGCCCAAAGCAATGTGATGACTGCAGCGCCGCAAGGCACCAGACGGGGGAGCCCATGGGTCACATCATTATTGGTCGAACTGACAAGGCCTCTGTCGACAGAAATCTGATATACTTGTACCAAAAAACTCAGGGTAAGTAAACCCCGTTCTGGCAGGATAACTTACGGCCAGAAGATTGGAAGAAAAAACGTTAACAGAACATTGCACTGGCTTGAGCAAGGTTGAATAGGCAATACAAAACCAGAGCACCCCTCGCACAGTTCTACGAAGAATTTTCCCTGTTAAACATCTCGATACATTTTTTTTTTTTAAATAACTCAGAAATGTATAGAACGAGAATGGGTTTCAACTCAACTGTGAAAACGATTTTGGGGGTTTTCTTACACTTGAAAAATAATTAAGCGTTGTTGGAAGAGGGCTAGACGGATAGAGTGGCACATTGCTGTGTTTATTTTTTTTTAACCAAGGTAGGGCCTCCTTCACCTTGGATGTGATGAAGCTTTTGCTGTCTCCATTTCCATCCACAAGTGAACGTGGTTTGTTTACCCCCAATCCGGAGGTCCTCTTTAGCCCAATCCGCCCCTCGGGGGGGGGAACACATGTCACGCTGATGAATCCGGCGCCCACAGTAAACGTCAAAACGCCATAACAAATGTGGCTCGATGATTGTGGAGGTGGCGAGAGGCCACATGTGATTGGTGTGTGGAGTGATGTACCGAGGCACGCAGTGAGGCAGACCTGTTTACGCGTCCGTCTGCCGCTTTCCAACAAGGTCAAGGATGGCGAATGGATCACCGTTTGAGTGTCTGTGTTTATGAGTCTGGGTGTGTGGTTCAACGTGTGTTTTTTTTTTTATATCTGAGTGTCTCCACCTAACCAAAGACAATAATGCACAGCACACAGACGTGAGCACACACACCCACACACACACAACAGCAAATGAGGATCACACATAAATGAGAGGGACAGACATTGGTGTGCTGTGTTTGTAGGCAGATGCACTCTCTGATTGTTTTCTAACTCGCCCTTTTATTGCCTCGCTTGCTGTTCTGCAATTTCACGGCCAAGGGTGTGCAGGCCCACTGAGCATGAATGAATGGTCTATTGACCTTGCTTTGTCGGTCACCTGCGTTTGAAGATGAGTCGCCTTCAATAAAAAAAATAATTAGAAAGCAAAACACAACATGCCACAGAGGGGCAACGTCTTTGATTTCAAGCAGTTGCAGTAGATGGACAAGTCTGTGGAAACTGAATAATGGATGAAGAAATTATTCAGCTGTATATTGTTTTCATCCCATTGAAACTGTTTAAAACCAGGCAGTGGAAAGCCTGCGGAGTCACCTTCTTAACTCATCTCTGACTATTTCACATGGTGTGCCAAACAGTAACATAGATGAGTTGATGATACCTGGGGTAGAGCAAGCTTTTTTCTTTTTTTCTATTTAGTTATTTTGCAAATTCAACTTAATCTGTTTTTTTATTTCCGCCAAGCTGTAGGTAAAAACTATTTTCTGTGCTTTTACCCTGCATGAGTGTGTCGTTACAGAACCATTTCTTCTTGGATTTTCATCAACCTTTTGCTGACCTTTAGCCGTATGGGTTCCTCCAGCCAGTGTATTACAATAAACAAAATTGACATGGTGACGCCAGCCCGACAAAGGATGACTGTTAAAGTATTCCTATCCTATAGCCTATACAGTTGGGAATATCTTGGAAGACGGGCCTTTCGATATTTTGCTAAAATCATACGAATCCTTGTTGTCTTCTCTGCAGGACATGCTGTTTAACTGCACTTGAATTGGGACTTGAATTGCTTGGAATGGAAAATGTAAGCTTTCAAACATGAATGGAATGAGCTACAGCGGAACAACAGCAGCTAAATCCTTTGGACACAGAACTGAACAACTGTCGGACAATATTTTCTTTATTCTTTATTTCATCTTCGCAAGTGCCAGCTTGTGTTGCTCCCCATGTTTGGCCCGACAAACAGAAGCAAAGAGTTCAGTCAGTCAAAGAATCTATTTAACAGTCAAAATAAATTGGGACAAGAAACTGAATATTGTTTTTATCACATATTGGCAGAGCACAGGTATAACTTTAGGTGTCTGATCCCGGGAAGCATTCCTCCATTTTACAATTTGTTCAAATATATGTGATATTTGTTAGTTATATATTTGTTATATTTTGGTAATAGTTGTATATTTGCTCTCTTCTGGGGGAAAACATTAGCAAAAGTTTTCACTGCAGCTATGATTTTTGCTAAATTTATTTTGAAAATAACTCAAGGAATAAAAATCAATGACCATGACTCGGTCGACCCATGTTTTTATTTCGCTCAATCTCGACTACTTCAATTATGACATTATTTATGTATTTTGAATTATGTTTACATAAGAGTACTCTAAACGTAATTAAGCATTACCATTTGTTTGCTGTTTAAAGCCTTATATCTTATTTAGTGTTGCTGTTATTTGCCTTACGATAGTATGCAGTAAATGTTTTGTACTAAGCTCAAAGCTGTTGCACTTCTTTGAAAGAGCACCAGTGCCCTCTGTCAGTCTGACTAGGCATACCATTCGTCTGCATCAAACAACCCGATTATATTCTTTCTTTATTCCATTATTTTGTTAAAGACTTATTCAGCGAGTAATTGATGTCGTGCTGTCATGAGGTCCTCAAATATGATCAAATTGTCAAGTTACTGCTTGAGATCAGCACATTCATAGAATCAAAATGAGTCAGAGGTTTGAGAAAATAGTTTTGTCAAGATTTTCAAATTGTTTCGCAGTTAAGTCTTTCGTGATATTTGTTGTTTTGCCATTTTAATTGTATTTTTCATAAATCGAGCCAATTACGCAGTTATTTTTTAGGAGCAGAGGGTGGTGTGGTTGGTGAAAAAAAATATTTTTTAAGAAGATTGTTCGAATAGAGCAAGGCAGTGGATGATTATATGAGTGAATGAGTTAGCCTGTTCATTATTTTAATAATCGTTCATTACCGTAAAGAGGGATCACATGCATTCAAAATTGAGTGAGTAGGCCTATTTACAGTGAAAGTTTGGCCTTCAGACAGCAATGGCAACTACGTATCGTAGGAGGGCGCTATAGTACAAAGAAACTTGAATTGAACGTTTGCTGAACTTCAAAATGTGTGAACGGTAATGACAAAGGAGTAAACGATTACTGTCATCGTTAAGGTGTTATATTATATATCCTTTAAAAAATTAACAACGATTAAAAATATATATATAACTAGATCTATTGATTAAAACGTAGGCCTACTCACTGTATGAAATACTCAATATTACACGTTTCTCCTTGTCCTTCACAATTGCCACATATATATAAAATGGGCCTGCTTGTTTTTTTTGCCTATTTTTATCCAACAATCGCATTGCATTTTTGGTCGAAAATAAAGTAGGCTGCGACATCTTCTTTCCCCAAAGATTATTTTGTGCACGTTTCGAAACCTACACGCAGCTTTTAATCTGCGCTCATCATCAGTATACTGTAACCTAATCGATTGTCGAGCAGTGGCTGATGTGCGGCAGCTCGTCGGCTCCACGTAGATCTGTTTCTCTGTGTCAGACAAGTTCCCAGAATAGAAACTCGGGTGGCTTGTCTGCCCTGCTTGGCGCTGCTTCGAAGATGGAGGAAGTAACCGGTGGCGGATTGACCAACTGTTGCTGCTGCTGCTGCTGCTGCTGTGGAAACAACTCCAGCCCAGAGGACGCGTCGCGTGTCTGGCTGTTGTAACACAAGTCTAGCCTACTTCCAGACGTTTTCAGTCAACAGCAAGTTCGCCAAGAAATCTTAGCTCATGGAATTCTATAAACTCCTCCATTTTAAGGTAAATAACTGAAGGTTTTGCAAATGTGCATACACGCAAAATGTTTCGCTAAATGCAAAAAATAAATGATCGCTTCGTCGCTGCTGCTGATATATATATATAAATAGCCTAACAGTCTCCTCGGTTAGGTAAGCCATTGGTCATCAGCTGACTTTTCAACAGACGGTGGGCGCATGTCTTCAGCGATGAAGACAGGTGCGTCTCACGCCAATTCATGCATGGCAGGTGGACGGACATGCAGTCTGGACTGCAGTGATCAAATAACCTGTTGAATGTCTGCGGCACCGGTCAGCTTATTTTTTTTTACAAAAAATAAGCCATTAACGCTGCAGATGTAACCACGTATGTGTAAATCAATAACTCAATGATGAACTACTGATGCTTTCCCCCAGTGCATATGGTGTCAGGGCTCCAGACGTGACGCTTAACTCGCCACATTGAATGGCTTGCTTAACCTACCCTACAAACCTGCCTACCCACCGGTTTCCCAATGCTTCAGTTGTCAAAATCACCTTGGCTGCTCCCTGCCTCCACTGTGGCTAATTCCTTAGGAACCGGTGGATCCAGTTTGATCCATCCCTCTTTCTTTGACGATTCCTTTTTAGTATTTTTCCTGACCTGTTGAGTATATCTTTAAGACGAAACTAAAGACGAGATTTGTAGGCCTACTCTTTTAACAAAAACAATATGAAACGCTGAGATTAAAACAAACCCTTTGGATTAGAAGTTGTAGGGTGCTGTGCTTGGATCGGTTGGCTGGTAGGCGAAGGAGGTAACAAATAGAGAGGCCTGTAGTAACTTTCATGAGCTTTGAAAGCCTACCTCTTCCTAGACGTTAAGTGACAGACGTTTTGGTGTTATTGATGGGCATGGGTTTTTCTACCTCCGGCCTATATATCCCTTTCATTTCTTCTTATTTAGACCGTGTTCGAGTTTTTTGTTGACATATATATATTATATATTTTTTTCTGAAGATCTACTCTTTGTTTTTTTAAGGAAGGAGTCTGTGCTTGAATATCAGTAACCACGTCCTCGGGGAGACTCATACAGGTATTTCATTTTTTACTTTCTGCCTGTCTGCCTGTCTGCCTGTTTCGTTTTAGTTTAGTTCACAGTATATATAATGATATGGATATAGATTTACATTTACATTTAGATGTATGTGTGTTTATATATACATATATGTGTGTGTGTATCATACACATACATATATATATACATACACAGTGTATGTATATATATGTATATGTATATGTATAAATATATATATATATATATGTATGTATATATATGTATGTATATATATATGTATGTACTGTATGTATATATATATATATATATATATATGTATGTATGTATATACCTGTATATACGTGTGTATATATATATATATATATATGTATGTATATATGTATACATGATTTAACAAAATTATGCCCATGACAATCAGTAGAAACCAAATCATTTCATATCATACAACACACTGTCAATATATTGTATTGCTTGCAAAATGTGTCACAACACAGCTTTACCTCTACTTATTTATGAGACTTTTTATTTATTGATATTTAGATAATGAAAATTGCATTGACCACAAAGTGTTTTAAAGATTTAAAGAACATTTTAATTTATTAAAAGGTTAACTTAAGCTGCCATTTGTGTAAGCCACAGCATGTGATGTTAACATCTGAATGCACTAAAACACTATACAGTGCTAATGTATATTTTATTTAATATTCGTTTTTTAGTCTTTGTTATCTTTTGCTCTTACGTTGCACTTGCATGCTACGTTAATTTGACAGCTCAATATGAGGAGCCATCAAATGCCATTTAAAAGTGGGCCTGTGAAGCACCTTTCAAACGTTCACTGTCATAAAGGCTATGAATTCTTGTATAGTGTGTTTTTATGCTTACCCAAAAGATTGGAAAAGATGATAGTAGCTTTCAACAAAGTCACAAGTGGCTTCATAATGGGCTATCATCGATCTCTATTATTCATTTTTATTTATTTGATTATATCATCACATGGCTTTATATTTAGTTTGTGTTGTAGTGTCACACTCTTAAAAGTTGACTGATAGCGATCCATGCATATCAATGTTTAATGTGAACTTAATTAAGAAAGCCACAGCAACTACTCATTATATGTGACCTCTTGCACAGAATGTATTTTATTAATGCGTAATAATTTAGATTATCGTAAACACTATTTGGCAGGTTTAAAAAGAACGGGTTACTATAAAATGGAAATGGCAGTATGGGTTAAGAAGTAACAGTAATTGAAATAGAACATGGTCACTTCTCCAATATAACAAACCACTGGTGTAAAAACAAATCAACAGCAGTTTGGTGTTCCTCATAAGCATGACCATCATTAATAATCATAAGCATCGTCAATTTCTAATGTTACAAAGTTTTCTTGAAAGTATTATATCTGTAAACATAACTTCAGCATCCCAACAATCGTCCTTGTAACCCAGAAATAACATATAAGTGCATAGACATATTTTACATATAAAAGAGAACAGTGCATAGTACGCTTTTACAATCACATAAAGTAAAGTAAGCAGTAAGTTCCCTACTTGCTATTTATGCACAGCTCATTATAAAGCTATC
The DNA here is from genome assembly GCA_900302425.1 of Brosme brosme. Taxonomy (NCBI): domain Eukaryota; kingdom Metazoa; phylum Chordata; class Actinopteri; order Gadiformes; family Lotidae; genus Brosme; species Brosme brosme. The sequence goes on from OMKX01043152.1 coordinate 17,303, forward strand.
AATTAGTTCTCTCTCTCAAGGGTGAGAGGGGCCATTGGGTGCTTTCTGTGTGACCATGACACTTCTATATTTATTATTTGTATTTATTTATTCATGTTTTATCTCTGCAGCGCTTCAATAGCAATGGAACCAGAGGTCCCTGTTGGCTACAGTGCAAGTAAGCCCTGTTATCTCTAATATCTTCTGCCACATTCTCTGCTTCCTCTGTTAGCTAAAAATATCAAAATAATGCATGCACTTTCTCAAATCCATTATTTGAAAAAAAAAAATGCATGTATGTATGTATGTATGTACGTATGTATGTATGTATGTACTTATGTATGTACATATGTACGTATGTATGTATGTATGTATGTAGGTAAGAAAGTAGGTAGGTAGGTAGGTAGGTAGGTAGGTAGGTAGGTAGGTAGGTAGGTATGTATGTATGTATGTATGTATGTATGTATGTATGTATGTATGTATGTATGTATGTATGTATGTATGTATGTATGTATGTATGTATGTATGTAGTGGGAAAAGAGTACTCCTTTTCTGTACCAGGCCTTTACCAGTAGAGGTACCCAAACTTAAATGTACTTTTATAAACATACTAAAAAGAAGCAAAACGTTCTCGACTGATCATTCTAGGACATGTGATTAACAGTTTCTAAGGACAGGGGTTCACCAATAACAATGATAACATTGTTCTCTTGAATATGGTTCTTAGGTGCTGCCACTCAATTCTGATAATGGCGATCCAAATGCATACATGCCTATTGGAATGCACAAGAAGTAATGAAACAGTTGAAGGGATTTCCCCCCCCGCCCAGAGCAGGATCTTGTCGTGCTGTGGTTGAAGCGACGGCTGCGTTAGCGACCTGCTGTATGATGAGACAGCAGAGCTGGATATGCGTGATCTTTAGGGCTCCTTTCGCCTTTCTACGGATTTCCTTTCCTAGCGCTGGTCTCTGTCTCGTACCCTCTTTGCATCTCGCCTGCATCCCCTAAAGCCCCACTTTGTAACTTCCCCTGCATGTTTTTGCTTTGTTCAAATGTATGTCAAGTACGAGATGAAAACACTTCATCGACGACTCAATCTACCCAGGAAGACATGCCCCACCATTTGAAATTGGTCTGTTCCGACATATAGCGGTACACTACAATGAGAGGACGTGATGTCCTGACTAGTGTTTTGTAAAGCAGAAAACCCATTGCGTTTTTCAATAGAGAACATGAAACATACATCGCTATTACCTGGCTTGAGGACCTGGTGGCTACTTGCTTCATAGTTGTTCTGTTTTTGGCGCTATTGTGTCAACGTCAGTTGTGCTAACTCTGCACATGAGAGGTAGAGCTAGTGTTCAAAATGACGTAGTTCCTCTTTAAAATGCGGGTAGCTTGTTCTCGGTCTTGTGGATGTCGAACATTGTGATGAGTTTTATGTCATAGTTAAGAAAACAAATTCTTCGGAAGGGCGTCCCTCATCCTCTCTAAGAAGCCCATCTTAGGTTGCAATGAAAATCAGCGTGTTACAAAACAAGGTTGTTAGTTGTTCATTTTAGTTCCTCATTAGTTGTCTAATGTATGTAGCGCTGCCAACATTGTAGTTAGGACAATTACGTATCAATGAAAACAGTATTTTAATTAATTCAATAAATTAAATTCAATAATATTATAAAGGTATTTCATTAATGTTGTTTTACTATTTCCAAAAGAAAGTCTGCAATTAGCTTACTATCATTTTATAATGCTGTCAAACAGAGATAAGCAGCCAAATATTATTTTTTTATATAATATAAG
>OMKX01043193.1:0-10517 GCA_900302425.1 Brosme brosme
AAATTGCTGGGCTTTCTTTCCATGAGGTAGTGACAGTAGAAATAACCATGTGTAGGTTTTTGGTCTGCTGTATTACTCACTCATGACATACTTTAACAGCACTTCATCGGTTCTACTTGGATGAGACGTTGAGACAAAGTCGTTTTCAAATTCTGTTTATTGAAGACAGTAATCTGAAAAAAATGTTTTGTCATTTGTAGTGAAACCCACTCCTGGGATTGATTACCAATAACACTGACACTGATGCTATTTATTATTTGTCAACAGTAAATCTTTAAACGAGCAGCAGTTCTGCTCTAATGCTGTCTAATCTATGGTTCAAAGTACTGCAGGTAATATTTGAGTTTAATTTGTTAGAAATAGCAGCTGGGCAGCTATTGGTGAGTGGAATGCAATCATCTAAATACCAGTTCTGGTTGACTGCACGCCTGCCTCTGTATGACACCATGTTGATGTAAGACCGCTCCCGGCTCATTTCTGACCAATAAAGGCATCTGTTCCATGATTTGCTCGGAGAATCCATCTTGCCTGTCCATCAAATTCCCAAACATAGCCTTGTCATAGCTCCCCACAGGTGTGTGAGTGCATGAGCGTGAGTGCAGCATCTCTCGGTGAGGGAGATACCTTGGGAGGCAGCGGAGTGCATGGGGACGTTTGGGGGTTTTATTTTCCAATCTTGCTCTTGTCTGCTCTTTTCTGCACTTTCTCTTTACAACTCTCCGAGCTAAGCTCCAGCAGCTCTGAGGATAAACAGCCTCCACAGGGGTCCACTACTGGCCTCCTGGGACCATCTTGATCTTGCGAGAACACGTTCCGTTACACGCTGCAGATCCGGCTGCCCCCCCGGGCCCGTTGAAGTCCAAAAATAACAAATGATCCGACCAATTAGAGCCAGGGTGAGGGAGTTTCAGTTCATGATGAGGCTGCAGTCTGCCAAATAAATAAAAGACACGATGGCGCTCGAGGAAAGTGTAGCAATTAAAGGAGCAATAAAAAGGGTTTTATCTGAAGTAGACTGAATAACGACGTTGAAAGATGTACAGGAATGGGATCACAGAGGAGGAGATGTTGGCTTTATTTCCCACCGGATTTGGCCAGAATGAAGGGAGCACCAGCGTCACTTTGTTATCTAATCTGATTGGCTCAAGTGTTTCGAAAAACGCAAGGCCATGCCCATAAGTGGAAATCAATTACTGCCATGGCAGACTGATACTCATTGCGATATCTGCATATTTGGATGTCCTCAGTTGGCTTGTCAAGTACCAAGATTTGCTGATATGCATAATTCTGAAGTACTGAACTGCAATAAAACATGGCAATACAAACATGCCAGAAGTGTATTTATTTAGAAAGTGTGGGCTTCTGCCAAATACTGCAAACATGGTTGGAAAATACACACATAAGGCACATTATCAAATACAGTTCAATCCACTTCTCAAGTCATTCTTTCCCCGCCCGGCAGGTGATTCAGCACAGCAAGATGGGCCAGGCAGAGCTGGAGCTCTTCCCCCGATACCTCCTCTTCCTGCGCCAGCAGCCAGCCACACGCTCTCCCCAGTCCAACATCTGGGTCAACATGGGTATGACCAGCCTGCGAATGTACCCTCAGCATTTAGGCCAACCGCTTCCTCGAGGTAAAGTAAGCAGCAGCAAGACAAGACCAAAGGCCCTTCCTGGCCGCCAAACAATTATTCTTTACATAAACTGCCTTTCTAATTCGCCGAGTGGACTAATTGACTAGCAGGTTGGTGCTTTGGACTCGCAAATGGAATCACACCAATGGCCTAACTGGCTACCAATTATCCTGAAAATTGTTTGCATCTGCCCTTTTCTGTCCTCGGAGAACTTGCTCTTCAAAAGTTGTTTTTACACATAACTTTTTTGGCATGATTCAGAACAGATTCCGAACCCTGGAGACGTTTTGTCTCCAATCATAATATTTTGAGTATCCAATTCAATATAATATATTCTAGGAAACAAACAACATTTTTAAGAGCGTAAAACATAAGGTCTAAATCTCCTCTTTATTTTTAGATCCAGCCTCTATTGTTTAATCTAATGTAATAATCAGATTTATTCCTGTTCTCACCTGGAAAACAACTAATTCTGCTGTCCCAGCTGTGACACTATCATTATTAAGGCTGCTTTACAATTGTCTCAATGTAGCCCATGCTAAATTGAGGTACTTTAATCCAATCGGTTCCCCAATACCAGTTTTATCACCGTGGAAAGCTTTTTGCCAACGGCTATCATTCATTCTGTGATAAACAAATTGAAACGGGAATTGATGCCCGCTCTCCTATTGGGTACATTATCCCCTGACGTCCATGTATTCTCTCTAACTGATCCCATTGACTGATCAAGAGCAGATGATGAGGGCGCATACAGCAGTGTAGCGCTTAGGTAATTAGATCGGGGACGCGTATCCAGGGCTCCATGTGACATCAGCACCAAGCATTAAGAGAGCTCAGCTAAATCACGTCAGGCTGCTAGCGTTCTGGCCCAAGCACCAAAGCCCCTGGCACATTTCAGTTTTGAGTTTTCTATATCATGTGCTGGGTGAGCAGAGGCACCTCGTATGTGTGTCTCTGTGAAGGAGGTATTTTATGATTAGCAATGCATCAATATAGATGACGGTACGCTCTCCAAAGTCCTTATTTACTAGTTAAATGCTGAAGAGGCACTACTGTCTGAACTATTAAAGAGTAAGCCTTCGTTGATAGAAAAATATTTGATTTGAAATCAGTCTAGTTTCAATTCATTTCTAATTTTGTCTAACTTAATTGGGAGTGCATTGCTCTGCACAGTATTCACACAGACGTAGTTCACTAAATGCACTAATGGATTCACTGATCAAAATCTGTTGATTTCACAAAATGTCTGTCTCTTGCTGCTTGCTTACTACTAATCCTCAATCATGGAACACTTTCCCCCCTTCTATTAATATCCCACAGTAGACCGATGCCAATGATTTGTTTCCTCTGTGAGCATTTACATTCACGATTATGGGTATGCTGAAAGTTGCCATATTACATACACACAACACAAGTGAAATAATGGGTAACTGGAGAACTACACCTCAATGGCACATCATGGAGCTCATCCTCCTCTTGATCCATCAAGTGATATTTCAGTTCCAATATGCACACTACACATCCATAACCACTATAAATATAAAAAATCCCTCTACTTAAACCTGCACTATGTAACTTCCTACTGAGGCTATGTACTCCTTTAAGAATAATGTGACTTACTGTTGTCTGAAAATGAACTGTTGTCTACAACTCAAGCCACAAGAGGTTGCTTACATACTGAGAACGTACGTAATGCAAGGTTCAAGTGGCAATCTCGAAGATCTTCGTTCCGTTCTCTTTGGTGGCACCTGTAGTGAAACAAACTCGACACCGCTGCACACAAAACTGAGAGAGGGTCTTTTGGGTTAGCTCCGCCATATTCTCTCTACCGTGACAACCAATGCTGGCTGATGGAAACGTATCACTGACTGCACAGCTTGGGATTTGAATGCATGGCGGGAAAGTCTCCACCCAGTTGGTAACATTCATAATACTGCTAATGCCAGGGCTTTACCCAGTGGGCAATAGGCTCCATCACCATGGTGTTACCTCATTCAGCGATAGATGGTGACTTCACTGACATTTATTTAAATTAAAATCTTTGGATATTCGAGATTCGAGATTGCCACTTTAAGTAAATATTTCTGGGCACACTTTCCTGAAGGCATGAACTAGTCTTGTTATAGTGGTGTTAACCCTCCAGTTCACACCAGCAGGTAACGTGCCATCACCCAACGCCCCGCTCAAGAGGGTGTTGGCCTACACGGGCTGCTTCAGCCGCATGGGCACCATCAAAGACATCCACCTCTACCTGTCCCAGCGACTGCGCATCAAGGAGGAGGACATGAGGCTGTGGCTGTACAACAGCGAGGTGTGTTCCCGTTGCTCTACTATAGTCTGTGTCATCTGTCATTTTTTAAATCAGTGCAGCCATCTCTTGTCAGATAATGCAGGGTGTATTAACACCACCAATCTGCCTAATCACCCTGATTGGCCGAGTGGCTGATACACTTCTGAACGCGCGCGGCTTAGTGGTGGTGCATGTTCCTCCGTGTTGTAGCTCCTAGCCATGAACTCCCTACCTGTCTCATGTCAGGGTATGGATGTCAGATAAACATCGCTAGACACAAGGGACCAATATCTTTCTAACTTAAAACATTATATACTTACAAACTTAAGATGTGTGATTGTTTTAATACACCACCACAGCAGCAGTATGCTGCTAAAAAAACTTTCAGTGTTGGTGTCGGGACGTTCCGAGCGGGCGGTCATTACTGAAAGTCTTGTCAAACACAGGGAACTCCGCCTACCCGGGCCAGCCACTCATCGCTGGCAAACAAACCTATTTCCATGGCAAGAACACTGCAATGGCAAAGACTTTATTTTGGACCATTTAATGATATATCCTGCTTCAAAACTTTGCCAAAATACATATCAACATAATACAAAATATATTCATAAGATGTCGGAAAAAAGTTGAATAGAAAGAGGTGCGTTTGTATTTTTGACGGTATGTAATATCATACCTTGGTATAACGTAATACCATGATACCACCCAAGCCACACGGTGAAGCTGATGACCCCTCCTTCCTTTGTGTCCAGAACTATCTCACACTCCTGGACGACGAAGACCACACACTGGAAGGTCTGAAGATCCAAGATGAGCAACACTTAGTGATTGAGGGTTCGTCTAAAATACCTGTTCCCCTGCATCTTTGTATCCATGTCATGTTAAAGAACTGTAAATGTAAAGGCGTGAAGTTGCTCATTAGGAACATGGCCCATTTTCTTCTCTCAGTCAGGAACAAGGACATGAGCTGGCCAGAGGAAATGTCCTTTATTGCAAACAGCAGTAAGATGGACAGACATAAAGGTAAGCTGCAACATCATGGCCATACCAAGGTCAACATCTCTCCATTATAGGTTATATACATCTTCACACTTTGTTTACACTAGGAGACACTTTGGATTTGTGATCACCAATTAACCAAGAAAGTGAATGCAAATGGTGGAATCCTATCCAAGTCAGTCAGAATTTAAATAAATAAATGTTATTTCCTTTTTCCTACTCCCACTTATCCATCAGTACCTACGGAAAAAGGTGCCACTGGCCTCAGTAACCTTGGCAACACATGCTTCATGAATTCAAGTATCCAGTGTGTGAGCAACACCAAGCCTCTCACTGACTACTTCATCTCAGGGAGGCACCTCTATGAGCTCAACAGGTGTGTGTCTGTCAACATTTCCTTACGGTCCATTTGAGTGACAAGGTTAAGTATGTATAGAAGCCTAATTGTGCCGTTCTTCCAGGACCAATCCCATCGGGATGAGAGGACACATGGCCAAGTGTTACGGAGACCTGGCCATGGAGCTGTGGAGCGGCACGCAGAAGAACGTGGCTCCCCTCAAACTCAGGGTGGGCACCCCCTCCCTTTATAGCTAACGGCATATGAAGCCATACGAGCCATGATGAAGAGTTCATGCTGATAAGGAGAGGACTAAGGGGCAGTAGTTTGTCTACATTGTCAGAACTTCTAGAAAACTGCAATGGAACAAAAGATCCAACAGAAATGCTTATTCCATTGGTCAAGTTTTCTACCAGAATTATAGTATTATATTAACATCCCTACAGCACAATCATTTGTTGTTAAGGCCAAACATTTGTTGACATTTTATTAGTTTTCCAAATGTTTTCCTGCTGTTGACTCTTTATAGCATTATGAGTATGTTTCTTGATTAGACGTAATGTGTGTGCCTCCGTACATTAGTTCATAATCAGACCAGTGTTTACATAGGCCTACGCCTACATTACCAAGCAAAATGTGCAACCATTTTGCTTTACAAACAAGACTGAGCCTTTGCATGAAGATAAGACTGTAGAGGGAAGGACTTGTTTACGCCGGCCTTCCGTATTTGAAATCCCTGGTGCCAAAGCTAGGTTTAGTACAACAGGGTTTACAGCCCTTGAGGCTATATGTGTATACATGTCAGCTGCCATTCATAAGCAAGTCATTCAATAGGTATTCTTACTGTGTTGTCACTGAGCCCAATTGTCAATTGTGCTTGTTTTTAAACTTGCGTATGTTTGTTCAATCCCTATTTTCCCCACATCACCGTCCAAAAAAATCATTCCAGTGGACTATAGCAAAGTACGCACCGCGCTTCAATGGCTTCCAGCAGCAGGACTCCCAGGAGCTGCTGGCCTTCCTACTGGACGGCCTCCACGAGGACCTGAACCGAGTCCACGACAAGCCCTACGTCGAGCTGAAGGACAGCGACGGACGGCCGGACTGGGAGGTGGCCTCTGAGGTTAGACTGCTCGTCTTCTGACTTGTTTTGTCGTTGTTCTCAACTGGTACAGTATATTGATATTCCTCAAGAAACCTAAGTGACAAATAGGAGAGTCGAGAGTTGTTTCTTAGTTGTTGTTTTTCTCTTGTGAAGGCATGGGAAAACCACCTGCGCAGGAATCGCTCCATTGTGGTGGACCTGTTTCACGGGCAGCTCAAGTCCCAGGTGAAGTGCAAGACATGTGGCCACATCAGTGCCCGATTCGACCCCTTCAACTTCCTGTCCCTGCCACTGCCCATGGACAGCTCTATGCACCTGGAGATCACCGGTGAGGAGTGGGAGAAGTTTTGGGTCTAACCAATGTTATGTACCTCCACATTAGCGACTATAGGCATTGTTTTACATTGACATAATGTTATATTGACATATTTATGGGCCAACAGTTTTAGATTTTCTTATATAACATGGATATATTAGGGAACTATACAAATTTCAATTAAACAAATTAAAAGGTTGTACATATATGTTATTTCACAATGAAATGTTTTAACTGCGGGTGTTCATGTGTCCTTCCATAATGGCCAGCTTGTTGTAACATGACCATCTTGTGCTGGTCCGTGTCTAGTCATCAAACTGGACGGTTCTACCCCCGCGCGCTACGGCCTGAGGCTGAACATGGATGAGAAGTACACCGGGCTCAAGAAGCAGCTGAGCGAGCTGTGCACCCTTAAACCCGAACAGATCCTATTGGCTGAGGTCCACACCTCCAACATTAAGGTACAGCCCCGACTCTCTAGGAGGATGTTGAAAATGGTTGCTATTTGTTTTTCGGGCTAATACTAATATAAAGTATTCATATCGCTAGTGCTTTGGTGTCGTGGTTCCACTGTCTCGACCACCAAACCATCAGCCCATGGAGCACGGAGAATAACTAACTTGACAAGGGCTGAAATGAGTAGCAGGAATGCAATCATAACAATGAAGGGTTATGCCTCATTTCCCTTCCTTCATGTCCTAAACATGACAGCTCTGTGACCTTCTTTGTGGACTTGTAGTATTGAGTTTAAATAAGCAATACTCTGATACTTCCAAAAACAACCCACAAGGACACAAGACACAAGAACATTAGCAAGAACTTAGAAACTAAAAACAACATTAACATTATTTCAAACATAATGGGACGTTTGTTGATAGAAAACATGGAGTGTTCATGAGGTCTCAGGGTTTCTTATATTGGATACTTTGGACCGAAGGGGTAAGCTGCACATAAGCAGAATATACTATAAGTGGTCATGGTTTTGGGATCCCCTGGCACAGGATCTGGATGTGGTTTGGGGTATTATGCTATTGCTGTTGCTACTGTTAAGCACACAACTATAATATGCAGTGGAAAAGACACTAGAACAGACAGCATATGCGGATTCCCTTGAGCTTGTGTTTGGTTGTCTTCAGAACTTTCCACAGGACAACCAGAAGGTGCGACTCTCCGTCAACGGCTTCCTGTGCGCTTTTGAGATTCCTGTGCCTGGCTCTCCAACCTCTCTCACCTCCCCTACACTCACAGGTAAACATGTTTGGAGGTATTGCTCAAGCACTGGGATGAATACAAACTGATACATTGACGGTAACAGTGGCTGTCATACGTCATCGTCCTATTTGTTAAAAGGAACTAAACATGAAAATGTAACCCCGGGAAATGACCCGGGCACTTGATGAGATGTTACTATTCTGTTACTCTTTAGGCGGGCATAGTAGGCAACGGGCCCCCTTTCAGCAGAGACCTATATTTAGTGATCCCCAGTAGAGAAATGTAAGGCAGGCTAACGCATCAAACAGGATATGTTAATACCCAGCCTTATTAATTCCATTTTAGAGCCAGCGATTAATGCTGGACTTTAGGTCCCTAAATGCTAAAGGTTTTGCCTTCTTTTAAAAAGAATTGTCCACAGCAATGATGCAGTATGTAATCGTGTGATCGTCTCTCTACAGACATAACGCCAATAGCCAATGGCTCAACAGCCAACGGGCATGCGGGCAGCAAGCCTGTCCTCTTGGCTAACAGCAGGCCCACCACGCCGGTGCCCTGCAGTCCAGAGACGCCCCTGGCCAACGGGATTCCTAACGGGCACATCACGCTGCTCCAGGAGAGCCCCTTCATTGGCTACATCATCGCTATGCACAGGAAAATGGTGAGTGCAGTTTGTGTCAATCCTCTGTAGACCTCTACAGGGTTAAGCTAGTTGCAGATTAAGAAAATTGGAGATGTATGACATAATTTGTGTCATACACACAGCTTATCAAATATGCTGTGTGTATGACATAATTTGCGTCATACACACAGCTTATAAAATAAGCTGTGTGGGTCACCACATTGTAATCACTCTTTCCCTCTCAAATGCTGTTTTTGCCGTTGGATATTAAGTGAATTGTCTCACAAGGTAACCTGATGGCATAGAAACATACTTCAGATGGTCGTTTGTTCTTTCAATGAGTGTGTATTGCATAAGTTCACAGTAGCTTTTGAATGATTCGTGTGTTAGAACAATCACCATGATTTATAGAGCATAGTGTCCACAGCATGAGTGCGCGGTGCAGCATAGCGTCCGTGTGTGTGAACCTTTGGTGTGCCCTCCTAGATGCGGACAGAGCTGTACTTCCTGTCGTCCCAGAAGAATCGCCCCAGTCTGTTCGGCATGCCGCTCATTGTGCCGTGCACCGTGCACACCAGTAGGAAGGACCTGTACGACGCGGTGTGGATCCAGGTGTCCAGGCTAGCCAGCCCGCTGCCACCCCAGGAGGCCAGCAACCACGCCCAGGACTGGTCAGCAGCCACACACACACAAGCACCAGGCTACCATTACTGGACAAACACTTAGGCATATACAAATCTACTGCCGTTTGGAGGGTGATTGTTTACAGTCTTTCATCCAGCTTACTTTTAAATAATACATTTTATATAATAAAGGAATAAATCCGAAATGACCAGAGCTACACGATACTCAAATTAAACACTTGTCAGTGGTATCAATAATTCAGAAAGACAGGATTAACAATTCACGAACAGAAGCGGCCCAAACTACATTGAAATTCATACTAGAAACTCTTGCTTTATGTTACCCATCAGTTAACTTTACGTTGCAACAGAAGTGATATGGATGATTGTTAAAAATACATTAGGGTTATTAAAATGACAGATAACATCTGTTGTGTTTGGACCTGAAGTGATGACAGCATGGGCTACCAGTACCCCTTCACGCTCCGGGTGGTCAGCAAGGATGGCATCTCCTGTGCCTGGTGTCCATGGTACAGGTGAGGCATCCGCCACCCTCCCTCCTACAACTACTTCAATCATCTATGAACTCGAGGACGTTTTGATTTGTTTAATGGTTAATATCATTATAAACCTATTGGGCCAAGCAAGTGTTTCAGATTCAGCCTTTTGAAGGCAATGCCATCTAAAGTAGAAATGTCACAATGTCTTCTAATTAGTATGGTCTTGAATAGCACTAGTGCTGTTTCATTGAACCTATGCACAACGTTTTTTGTTTATGTTGACGTACGTACATCAAAGCCGTGTGTCTTAATTGGAACTGAAGTGGGTTGTGTTTTCAATCAGAGCGCTGACACTGGCCACACAGCGCTGCCCTCTCCAGTAAACACTAATCAGTGATGCTCCATTACCACCCATTATATTAAACACACAACAATCGACAGAGGCACTCAGGGGATCTGCGTTAAATTGAAGCTCTACCGTAACCGAGTCGGGCTCAGAACCAGGTGTGGATCCAAAAGCAACTGAAAGCACTTAGGTCATATTATGGGCTACTTTAGCTTTTTCAAGCATTTGTCAAATAAAACACACGCATTTCCAATTGAGCCGTTTTCAAAGTTATGAAAATTAGTCGATTAAACATAAATGTTGGCTTAGTGGCAGCCCTGTTTACAAATATTACATGGTGGCACTGGAAGGGAGCATGGTGGCGCTGGAAGGGAGCATGGTGGCACTGGAAGGGAGCATGGTGGCGCTGGAAGGGAGCATGGTGGCGCTGTGACACTATTACATTCTTTGGGAAGAAGCCACTAATGCAATGCTTGCTTTTTGACAAATACCTGTTACACAACATGGAGTTGTGTTTTGGGCCATTGTCTGAT
>OMKX01043222.1:5196-18169 GCA_900302425.1 Brosme brosme
AGTGGATGACCTGCGAGGAGGAGGAGGAGGAGGAGGAGGAGACAGAGGAAAAGCAATTTAGCGCGAGTGTCGGTGTGCTATCTGGATCCCTGCCTGTCCTAGTCCGTTCGGTTCGGTTAAAAAGTGAAGAGAAGTTGGGATGGGATCCCGGCGTCAGTCGATACTTTTCTGCACAGCGTACGCCGACGAAAGGTCAATGGGGGCTGTGTGGAGAGTGGAGCATCGTGCAACCAGTTGGTATTAGGCACACTGTGTCTTCGGGTGTGTGTGTGTGTGTGTGCGCGTGTGTGTGTGTGTGTGTGTGTGTGTGTGTGTGTGTGTGTGTGTGTGTGTGTGTGTGTGTGTGTGTGTGTGTGTGTGTGTGTGTGTGTGTGTGTGCAAACACACACTTGATTAACGATATTCTATTTTTACGGATGTAGCAGCATGTAAATTAAATCAATTTGCACTAATGTCCCGAGCGAACGTAAAGTATCTATATTGGATATTTTACACGCTGCTTGCACATTAATACTACATTGACTGTCACATGTAAACTGCCAGTGCCAGGCATACACAACCACGCGCACACACACACACACACACACACACCTGGAACTCTGGAGCAGTTACATTACTGTTCTGCTCGTAAGCACAGCAAACGAACATAATTGCTGCAATTAGCCTACATCACAATGAGGATCAAAAGGTGTCCCATCGCAATCACTGAAGCTCCCATTTATCCACAACCAGCGAAATAAAAGACTGACTTAGTGACAGCAAATTAACACTTATCGCTCTGGAAAACAAGTACGCAAACAACTTGTTGAATTGGCCAATCTTTTAACAAAGCAGAGTTATAAACACGTGGGACTGGAAACTGTTGAACAAAGCTTGGTCCTATTAAACGGACACTCATAATTAAAATAAAACAAACTTGCTGACATGTCAAATAGATGAAGTTTCACTGGAAATTCATACTCAACCAATTCATAAAACACCAAAGACAAACAACAAAAGTCATTGTGTTTCCCCTGGTTCAGTACTACCGCTACTTAAGTCTACATTTGAGTAAACTTTGTGTATTTGGTGATCCATGAACAGACTTTATTGTTAAATATGTGCCATAAGGAGTACCCAAATATGTTCCCTCTTCTGTTGATCATTGTCATGCCTAGTGGGACATGGGCATGAATAGTTTGACTGCAATGTTTGATTCACTGAGGATGCATCTTGTTTCTGTAGGAAATTTACTCATTGGATTAACATAAAATCCATTATGTATCGTTGGATTATTGTTCAATGTCATTAGGAGCATTAATGCTTTCTGTATCACCAAGCGCAAGTGATTATGCTTTAAACTGTGAAAATCTTTATCTTGGTCCAAACTCAGCCATTCGTAAAGAGGTACCTCTTTGAATTATTTATACAAAGAGATCTCTATCCCCTCCACACGTTCACTAGAGTTGGTGCAGTGGGGCCGAAACTCAACTGAACCTGTTGAGAAGATAGAACATTTCCTCCACAAAGTAAGGTTCCTTCCAAAGCTATTTACTATCATGGGCTCTTAGTTAAGTCAGAAATGTGTGTGTCTGTGTGTGCACAGTCACACAGACACACACACAAACAAACACACACACACAGTCTCCTAACTCTGATGTTCGTATCAGCCTACTGGAGCGAGAGAGTGGAAGGGGGAGACAGCCGCGTCAGCATCCTAGTACTGATCCAGGGGGGATGCAGCTATGCCGACAAAAAACACAGGAAAACGCGTGCGTGCACCCACACACAGCACATTATGTCATCTGGTGTGGAACCATGTCAAATCTACTGTGTTGTACATTCCTGTGGCGTTTGTTTTGTCCGGTCCCTATTTTGTTTCTACTTGTTAAGTACATTGATATCTTGACACCGTGCTGGCGCTCATAATTACAGCGTAGGCATGTTTGTGAAAGTCATTAGTGAGTAAGTGAGGAAAAATATATACTGGAAGTTTTTTAAGTGCAAACAAAGCAACCACTTTGTACTCACTGATTGCACGTGCGCGTGTGCGTGCGCAGAGATCAACTGAGCTCCGGTAAGAGAAGTCCAGGGGTACGTAGGTGGACTGCAGATAAAGCGTGATCCGTATGAAGACCCCAAAGGTGGACGTGGAGGACGAAGACTGTGCTGCGGGTGAAGGCTGCAGCAGAGGGCATCCCCAATTCTCATGGATCCTCCAAGCCATTGGATGCTGGCTGTCCAATGTTGTGAGTGCTGTCTTCTGTTATGAGCAGGCATCGGCCCAACATGACTTCAAACTATTTACATCTCATCTAGAAAGACAAGCGTACGAACACGGGTCTGAAGTATAATGGAGGAGACCAAAGGCTTTAGCATCCCGGCCAATGGGAGCTTGGAGGGGGCACAGCAGTAGCTCACAGCTGTTTCACCAGGGTTCAGCATTTATGTGCTTGATGTCGGATGACAAGTGCAGATCCAGAAAGCACAGAGATAGTACCAAAGACAACCAAGACCATTACTAACCTCGAACGAACCACCCCTGCCCACACACCCAAATTTATCTCTCAGGATTCCGTCCTCCTCCTTTCTCATATTATTCACCTGTTAAAAAGGATGAGCTTATTCACGGCTTTACTGGAAAGTTTCATCTTGGGTTTGTCCTGATGAATGATCCAGGAAATGGACGACCGTACTCTAACCAGGGTGATTCCAGCTTAGGATGGGTATGTGTGGGACAGTGAAGCAAAACTAAAAACAAAAAACGCAACTAATGACATTAACAGGAAACGGGCTCACAGGTGGAATTGTGTTCCAGACGCCTGTTACTTGCCTTTATCATGGCCTTTTTTTAAACCTCATTTCTGGTTTGTCCAAGGTTTAGCTCAACTAGGACTCTCAATCATTTTGCAAGGCATTACACTGCTGTAATGCGAGATGTATCACCCATGATGATCAGGGCAGGGAGTCATTTGTATATTCCGAACATGGAAAATGGCTCCGCAATATGTTGATTTCCATTGCCTTTACCTAATATTGGACTTAGTCTTCCATCTCGCTCCAGCTTTTTCCATCCTCCTCAGACTATCCCCTCTAGAATCAGTCTTTAACAGCATTGTGTTTACATGTGATTTAGGACTAGGTGTGATGTTTTGGATATGACATGTCCCCAGACAGCAGCACTCTGGAAATTGCTTCTTTAATGTGGCTACGTTCACACCAAGCTAATTAGGATGACTCTGACAGTCCTAATGCCTCTCAACTGTCCACGTGTCACAACGTTTATCAAAATAACTAGTACGGCTTCACCGTACAGACTTAAAGACTGCACAGCGAACCATAATGAGCCCATCCCATTTTTCCTTGCAGTAGAATTGTAATACAAGATGGGATTTCCATTAATGACATAGCCATCAATATAATCACAGCTTGTTATGTGTTTCCTGTAATTAGTCAGCCGATTGCTGAAAATTTATAATTAGTCAGCCGATTGCTTAAAAAATATTTGAAATAAATAAATGTATTAACAGTTTTAGCTAAGTATAGCTATTTATTAAAAGTTTCGTTATTTCAATTGAAATACCGTGGTAAGATTTTGTTTTTGTCCGAAAAATTTCCTCATTTTTCACATTTTCATTTTTATCTACTGAGCGTGACCGTGTGGTGAGTGTGGCCCAGGCTGATTCTAGCGATACCTGCTCCAAGTGAAATGCATCAGCCACTCTGCCATCCCAGGAGACCGTCTACCTTGAAGACCTTCTTAGACAGACGTAAAAAAAAAAAAAAGGGTTCCTTTGATGTTTCTTTCATGCTTTCTTTATCCCATTTTCCCACCGCCAGATCGGATCAATTACCTTCCTGTCTGTAAACCCTAGCTGTTTCTATTTGTCTGGTGGCTGGCTTGTGCCGGTAACCCTGGACAAGCGGAACTGTCAGAGGTCATCAAGTTAAAAGGGGATGGGGTCTCCAGATTGCCTGGCTTATCTCTTGTTTCCCTAAGGGCTGAAACCCAACTGTCCAACCCATATGTTCATACTTCGACGCAAAAGAAAAATAACACATCTACAAGTCATTTATGAATGCTGCTGGTGATTTCCAAAAGCCCATGATGAGAAAAAATGACCAATCCCTACATTGTAAAATGTCCTTGTACCACACGTGCCAAGATAATTGTGCTTTGCCCGCAGCAACTGGTGAGGAAGCGTAAAAAGGCAGCCGGGAAAAGGGCAGACCCTCAAAGCCTCTGGAGCTAAGCTTTTACTACGCAGCACATGCACTTGCGGTTCTATTATAACTCATTAACATGGGTCGTGATTCAGGAAGACACATAGGCTTTAATCAAACCGTTGCACAACTGAAACAAAGCACTGGCCCCAGTGGTATTGTTCCTTGATGGTTATTGTTTTGCTCACCCCCTGCCTGCCACAACAAACTGCGCACTTAAGTAGAGCGTGTCGGCCTATTCATTTATTAAAGGTGAATGAACTTGGTGGAGGGTGAGTAGATATAACAATAGTTATATCTAACAGTTACCACAGTGGTGTGGTGCAAGGGGGAAGGGAGATGTGTTACTCCTAGGGAATATTCATTCCCTAGGAGTATCAATATGGCTATATATATATATATTATTGATCAATTATCATATTGTATTCAGCCTACCACAGCCCAGCCTAGTTGGTGGCTTTAAGATCGTTACATCATAAGCCTATTTATGAACATTGACATTCAGGAAACAACAAAAAAAGGGTCAAACCCTCCCCAAAGGTGGTGAGAAAATAAACTTGCAGTTACCTTCTCCTAAGTTAGGAGGCTTTTTATTTAGCTTTCATTATTTTTATCCAACCGGGAAGCGGAATGGAAACAAACACCGATTGCAACAGTGTAATAAGCTGCATCATAAAGTACAGAGCGTGAAGCTTGGCTAAACTAAAACCTTCCTCCCCAAAGGCTGCGAGGCTGACACGCAGTTAAGCTTGAACGAGCATCCCCATCTCACCCGAGATCTTTGCTGAATTTGTAATTAAAAGTGTTGTGCTGAATTGAACACGGCAATGGTCTTGACTCAGCAACTTTACTGCAAACAAACATTCCGTTTGGTTTTGCTCTGCGCTGCCCATGGTCTGCATTTCTCTGGGCTATGTGTTTCGTCTCACAGCAGTCGCCCGCAGACTTTTGCTTTGTCTGTTTGCGTGAGCGCGTCTTGTTCAGCGCTTAGTATCCAGAGAGGTCAGAGTTCAAGACGATGCGATTGGCTGGGTTTAGAAAAAATAAAAAAACGTCTTGGTACCGGTATTCGAGTTGTATTGGAGTAAAAGAAAAATAGCCAGTAGTGGACAGTAAATCCTACTTAGGCCTACCACTTTTTTTGAAATACACGGCCAAACATTATCAATATATTTAACCATTTATTAAATACCAACTTTGGTGAGAACATGGTACAGACAGTATACAATTTCTGCTATTTAAATCAAAGTTTTTATATTCTTTATTATTTGTAACTAATTGACGAGATTATGAGTCTTGCCATTCTCTCTAACCTAAAGTGTTTCCATTGGATAAAAGGAAGTTTGTCATGCCAAACTGATGACAAACCTCAATAAAATAAAAAACATTGATTAGCATAATTTTGTCTCCCTCACAAGCATAATGCATCCAATGATATGTTATCTTCATCCCCCTGTAATTGAGCATGGAGCCTCGGATTCTATCTTTAGATCATGAAAGAAGCATTGAGGGCTTCTGACAGAAGATCTGCCCCCTCGTTCTGAACTTATCCACTGCTCTGTCTCCCCAGCGGACCCCATTCGCTGCACTCCACTATTACTGCCAATCAGGGAATGAACCTGATAGCATTGAGCAAAAAGCAGCACAATCAGAGGCTATTAACACCGAGACAGGACTCATCAAAGAGGAAGAATGGGCGAGAAGGCCCACTCAAACACCTCCAAATTCTCAAATCACCCCCGTTATCAGACTTTCTCAAAGTGTCCCATTCGCCGGCATCCGTTTGAATTTGTAAAGAATAAGGGGGATGAATTACTTTAAGTGCGTGCGCGAGTGTCAGGTATAATTCGAGCTGTGAGAAGTCGGCCCGACGGCGTTGAAGAGAGAGACTTACTGTGGCCGCCCCTCAGCAGCGCGGGGGTCCTGTAGATTGACACCGGCGCCGAGGAGCGACGCCTCCCTCCGTGGAACTGGCGCTGCTCGAATTGAGCGTGTGACGCCGCCGCCGCCAGGTCCGAGTGGCCCGCCTGCCTCCTCGTCTGGGACGAGTTCCCAGACGACCCAGCGATACATCCCAGAATCAACAGCCACCGGGTCCAGGCCAACATGCGTAGCGGGACGGGAGGGAGCGGCCGCCAGCTCCCGGGAGCCGGCCAAGGCAAGGCGCCGGCGGGGAACATGATCTTTGCCCGGGTGAAGGATCACAAAGGTGCACGGCACAGGGTGTCGTTCCGAGGAGCGCCAGTCTCATGGTGGAGGACACCCCATAATAATCAGCACCATCAGCCTCTGTCCAATCCCACCTCTGCAAACGCACTAGTATTATAGTTATTTGTTTTCCAAACTCGCAGGGCAAGTAAAAGTTAGCGTCTTCTGCTGAGAAAAAAAGCTCTGCAATTAATCTTATGGGCTGGGGTTGCGGTAAATAACCAAAATATGCAGCTATTTCTGCTTTACTTTATTGGAGCTTCAGGATCCAAAGTCTCAAATTTTTATTTGCCTATCCACTAAACTATGGGGAGTATAAACTCAAACAACCTGTCCCTCCTTCTCATGCCATTGCACATGGTTTTGTCTACGGAGATTCATATGTATTCTGTAGCTTTACAATACGCATCCACGCTCTGACCCAGTAGTAGCGCACATCGCTGGGTCGACGAAGCAATACAAAAGCTCTTCTCTTCCACAGACCCCTATGCCCCGGCACAGAGCGCACAGCTCAACGTCTCTCTCTCAAGCTCACCGCTGATGCGTTGCGCTCAGCAAACAGTCCCACGGACAAGAGTGTTGATTCTCCTTCTCTCCTTCTTTCTTCCCCTTTTCTATATTTTTTCCTCATAAGATAAATGTGACAGATAACACTTGGGAAAACAAACGTTTGAAAGCCATAGAGACAGACCTTTGCGGACGGATCCTGTGTAAATGGATAAAATAGAAAGAAAAAGCCAAAACAATATCCATCGATCTGTCCGGTGTCCTCCCCACGGTTTTTGCCTCATCTCCCGTGGTATATCAATACGTCCAGGAGTTGGGACAACTGTCGTAACTGTGTGGACAACAGTCGTACGAATTAAAAGCAAACAAATCGCTTCGGCTCTTTTTTGTCTCTTCTCAAATTGTAAAGGAGCATTTCAGGTTGTGGTGTTCCTCCACTTTCCCAGGCAAGCTCTGGCTCACACACCTGAACACACAAGAGTGCGGTGACAATATGTCTCTCTCCCTCTCTCTCTCTCTCTCTCTCTCTCTCTCGCTCGCTCTCTCAGCAAGCGGAGAGCGAGTGAAAAAGATGGGGAGGAGAGACGAAGGGAGGGAGTCGCTCAGGCAGTAAGTGGGAGAGCGGGAGAGGGATATTGCATTGAAGTGGTGGGTAGATTTGGCTCAGGTAAAGACATCGGCATTGGGATAGGAGGGGTATTAGTGTACCAAAGTGTGTGTGTGTGTGTGTGTGTCTCTTTGTGTGGAAAGATACAAATGGGCCATCTAATGCAAATCCAAATTGAGAAAAAAACCTAGCTCCTAACCAAGGGAATAACGACAGTCTCCTCAATGGGAGAGCAGGAATGAAAGAAAGGGAGAAAGGAAGTAAGAAAGATTGACTTTTTTCATTCTAAAACTCAAAGAGTAAATGAAACAGACCCATTCTGGTTAAGCAATAAGTGTAGAATATAATTTGCAGATCACAACACTACACAGATTCTCAACTCTTCAGCATAAAAACAACCCCAAAAAAACAGCAGACATAGCAAGGGAAATGATCCAAATGGAATCTTTTATTCTTCCCAGGTCTTCTCCTCTGACAACACATTAGACAAAATGGCATGCAGTCTGTGGACAACACAGCATGTCTCGGTGGCTCCCAAAATAGGAAAAATTACCAATGCTAACAAGCTTAACGCACAACCTAGACACTCACACTCGCACCAGTACTGGGACAAGGCTTGTGGAATCAAATTAGCACAGTGATTTGGGAGCTATTTTGGGAAACCATTTGTGACCGTTGCGCGGTATAGCCGATGTGACAGTGAGCGCATCAGCCTTGGTCAGGAAAATGCTCCTCCCAAAGACATGATTCGATTTCTTGCAGGGTTTTTTTTTACCCCTGAAAATATGTTCGAACATAACATGTCTAAATCCCTACATAATTTAATATCTTCAGCATTTTTAAGATGAAAAGCATCCAACCAAATACATCATAGGCATAAAAATGCATATTGTAAATCTGTGTCCCTTCATCTTATCTGATTGATATTTGAGTCGGATACAACAGTATACTAGATGGCATACGTAATAGTTAATTTTAGTGTAGCCGAGTGGGAAATTAGCCCCATGTTTTGGGGCGGAAGGAGAAACGGTATCCATGTTGGAACCAGCCTCCAGGGGGCCAGGCTTCGGCTCGAAGCTTGAGGCAGCCATAGGAGAGAGAGTGGGCTAACTATCTTTGATGTCGTTAACCAAAAATTGAAAGAGAAGATTATACGACTAATACCAATTTGGTAAAATCTCAGTAGATTATTATTAGTAGCGATGTGAAAAATAATCACCGTAAAGTATACTTAATAATAAGAATGCATTTAGGCTATATATATATAGTCATATTAAATATGTAGGCTATAAAAATTATAAATCGCAATAGCAACAACACTACATTACTAGCAATACTAGGGATATGTCATTTTTTTGATAGCCAATATCAATTGAGAATCCTTATATTCAAGTCTAATACAAAAATGCATCCATTAAGAGTTTGTATATATTGACAAAATATTATTTTTGTCCAATATACTGAATACATAAAAAATGCTCCACCTGTTTCTCTCGACCCTCCGTCATTTTTGTTGTGGATTTGGTATAATGCTAATTTGGTTATTTGGTAACCTTGTGTAATTAGGGGTGTGGCGGCAAGGCAAGAGAAATTGCATCTCTAAAAAGGGTTGAAAACCAATATCTGTGTAGGTTAAGTATCTTCAAAACAACCCAACAGACCCCGAAAGGTGCTCATTTATCAAAATGGCTATTTTTCATTCCATTAAGCCAAGACACATCTGCTTCATTGAACACGTTTGGATTCGGGCAACACCCTGTTCAAGGGTTCCCTGCTATCGTGGCAAGGGAAAATACATAAAATATATTTTGATTAGGGGAATGGTGAATAACGAAGGTGATTTATGGAGCCCAATGCAAGTGACTGAGAAATCATCTTCAAATTTGAATAACATTGGTTGATGGCCAAGTGTGTGCAAAAAGAATCAAAAAGTGGGTCACCTGAATCAATCATTTGCATTTCTGTTGTAGCCTAGTGCTCTTCCATCGGCCTGTCTGAATAATTGTTTTGCCATCCATCAGCCATTAAGTCTACTTGGAAATGTCATTTGCAATGGAATTTGTCATCATTCCAGCTTCCTCTGAGGAACCTGTTAGGCATGACGTACCATTAGAAAACAAATGTGCACTACCCACATATAGGGCAAACACAAAGACTTGAGAAATTTACCCTTGACATCTCAAATGATATCATGACCAAAAGGTGTCCAGCCTGGGTTAAATATGTTCAGACAACTCTCACACATCTCCAAAACATTTGGTTTAGATTGTATGAACATCAAGACATATCACTGACACAGTAAAACATTTCCTCGCTTACGCTATTGCAAAGGGTTGCGTCAGTCCCTTCAGAGCGCTCAAAGATGTTGAGGTTCTGCCTCGAGAACTTAAAACACGTGTGCTGTGGTATGTTTTAGGCTCACTAAAATTGACATGGCAAATATAGCATAAGCTTCAAACATATCAAACAGAAGGGTATGCTAACCGACAGTCACAGTGTCAGTGCCTAAAACGTACCTTATTATCACAGCGTGAAAAACCTTTAAAGCTAAAATGTGTTAGATAGTGACATATCAATTTTCTTCATTCGACATAAAAAAATGGAAATACTTAACTATACGTCTTAAATCCTTTGTGGGAGGAGTATATTTTACATTTTCATTCAACTTATTGTGCTGGCGCTGAGATATATTGTAAGTCATTCATGCTCTTACAATTCAGTTGAGTTGTAAACTATGTGTGAAGGACATGAATAGAACAATTCTCAAAAGTTCTCAAGCACGGACTTGGACATCATGAGTATGACATTTTTGCTTGATTTTGTTTGAATGCTAGGTTCACTTTAAATCCCAACAATTAAAGATCTTAAGAATTATAATATTACTCAATGTAATAATAATTGTATTACTTATGGTCTGCCACTTTGGAATCAAAGAAGGTGAGAAAAGCCATCATGTTGAACTAGTTGTGACTCTTCTAAGAAAGTGCACTAAAATAATTACTTCTCTTATATAAGAGAATTAGGTCCCATTTAACTACTTAGGTCTAATAATGGACACGGACAGAGACGATGAGCCAATTAATGCAGTTGTCAGCCATGACAATTACAGTCAATAATCCCATTGGCAACTCATTAGTGGTACAGCATATTTTAGATTAAGATGTTGAGGTAAAGGCCTAGCTATCAATATCAAGGGTTGCTTGGTTTATCCACGGCGTAATTGAGGCCACTGAGATCCGCTCGCTGTTAATTGTTTGAATGGCCCTTCGTATAAACTTGTGTCTTCATATTCATAATTTATCATTAATAGTTACTATTTTGCATATATATACCGTATATATATATATATATAAACACACACACGCACACCGTACATCTGTTTATGTTTCTATCTATGTGTCTTCCTTGTGATTTACGAAATGTGTTAGCAAGTTTGTCATATGCCAAAAAGATAGGAAATATTAAAAAAACGGAATAAAATCCATCAAATCAAAAAAGCCTGTAAAATGTGTAAACATTTGACTTTAAATACTACATTCAATTCACCTTCTAAACAGAGCCAACTGAGCAATTTATCCGATATAAAAATGTAATAAGGCCAACATGAGCCTATCAATATTAAACATGCCACATAACATAAATTATATCCCACACTGAATTCCATCAGTATAACCACCCCCCAAACCCAACCCCGTGGAAAGAGCATGGATTTGTCCGAGATATTTCTTCACATATAATGTGTCAGACTCTCTAAACGTGTCAGTCTCTCATTTTTGACATACATATCACTGCTGTAATGAGAGCCTCATTTGCCTTCCAGAGGAAAACTCTACCCCCAGGGAATGCAGGCCCCCTGGAGAGAGCGACGTAAGAGCGCCACTGTTCTGGATGAGAGATGAATGATTCCTAGTGAATTGTCTACACACCAAAGCATCTGTGTGCAAACTTTAAACTATTTAGTTACAAAAAGACTCGGCGGCTGATTCCGATCATGCACACTTCCATAATAAGGCTGTTGACTTTATATGTCTTCCTCTTTTACCACAAACCAACTGAATAATACTCCGCTAAATAAACAGAAAACATGAATTCAAATAGGCATGAACGACTCGCTGTCCACTCTTGCCGGCTGATCAAGAAGCCATGGCATTGGTGATCCGATAAAAAGAAAAGCTATGTTCAAATTGAACGTAACATGACCACCAAGTCCAGCCCTGTTATACCTGTATGTATCGCGTTCTAGAATTCAAACCCCTTTGTCTCACAGCTCGCAAACAAAAGTAGGCTGGATGCCAGAACCATTGCTGAACATCCACAGGCAGCAAAATAGTGCTAATGTCCACTCTGTCCATTAACTGGGGGGCTGAATAGACTAAGGATAAACTATGCTTCCACTGTACAGACAGGCTTTAACAGGCTTTAACAACATACTTTTTTGCAGTGTTAAGGCATATTAATAGTTGATGTTTCATAGAATCTGGATAATATTTAATATGAGTGCTCTATCATTGGTTCAGCAATCTCTTGGTCACAATACAAAAGGGAGTCAGACATGGGGACAGAAATAGGGCTAACAGACAACAGTGAATGCAAAATGTGTGTCCATGCGTGTATTCCTGAGCGAATTGTGATCAAGCATTCGCTGACTTTTTAGTGTCAGCCTGCTTGTTGGTGACCTCAAGAAATACCGCAGTATTTAGAAAGCAGACAGAAGTTTGCTTTTCGCACAGATACTAATATAATTATCTGGGCTCTGCATGCCTTCAAGATAATATAGCTGTAGACAACGTTGTTAGCATTCTGCAGTCCCAGTATCCGGCTGGCCCCTAATTGGTGAACTCCATCATGAATGATATGTGCCTAATTGGAGAACTGTGTATTTCTGTTTAATGGAGAAAGAAAAACCTCCATGCACCACTGGAATAATTTGCGGCTTCATGATTTGTTGTTTATTATCATTTATCGGCATTGAAAGACTATTATTCTGGGTCGTGGGTCACATGCTTTTCTATAGTTTCCCCTGTGGGATTTCATTTACATAAATACAATTTAAAATGTTTGGTTATACAATTGCATATGTAAGCCGTTGCATTAAGTAAACAGTTATCATTAATTAATTGGATTGTTTTTTATATATATATATATATATTGCATGGGGACGTCATGGTGTGGGAATAACAGACATTTTAACATCCAAGAAGCAGGGAAGAAGAGGGATGGATCAAATAATATAGAAGTCGATTGATTAAGGACCATGTTGTCAAAGACGTTTTAACAGACTTTCTTCGATTAATTTTACTGGACGAATCGACTGCAGTCTCATGTAGTTTAGAATCACCACTACTCCCAGTCTTTCTCACATCCTGCAGCCTCAGGTAAAACGAGAAGACGGTGGACAGGACAGCAATGTTGCCTTCAAGTGTTGTCACAGAGTTAAAAACCTGCATC
>OMKX01043308.1:0-11194 GCA_900302425.1 Brosme brosme
AGAGTTCTCCTCACCCGGGGGAAAACCCTGGGAATGGAATGTTTGCCCTCCAGAGGCTGTGAGGTCTGGCTTTGAAGATACTACCACTTAGCTCTCTCTCTCTCTCTCTCTCTCTCTCTCTCTCTCTCTCTCTCTCTCTCTCTCTCTTTCTCTCTCTCTCTCTCTCTGCGTCAATGGTCCTAAGCGGTCACTCCTGATAAGAGAGCTAGAAGCTTCACTCGGCACTTTGTAGGCGCGGCGGCCCCCCTGGTCGATGTGTAGGCTGAGTTGAACAGTGACTGCAGAAGACTTGTAGCAGTTACGCACAAAAGAGCTTCAAAGCTCATTTCCAATTTCATTCATCATTTGACTTTTTTTGCGTTGCGTCGCCCCGCACTTCCCTCCTGCCCTGGAACCACATCCTGTAAGATGGTAGAGCACACAGGAGTTAGCAGAGCGTGAATGGGGTCTGAACATGTGGGTGCTGGCTCTACAGGTGTGCAGCTGCAGCAGGTGGTCTGCAAGAAGCAGGCGGACCACTCTGTGGTCTTCAACCACTTCTGTGACAAGAAGAACAAACCCAAGGAGAAGAGGAGGTCCTGCAACTCTGAGCCCTGCTCCCCCAGGTCAGTGATATAGACCTATACACATAGACCAGACACCATAGACCTATACACATAGACCAGACACCGTAGAGCTATATACATAGACCTATATACATAGACCATACACCATAGACCTATATACATAGATCATACACCATAGACATATACATAGGCTATACACCATAGACCTATACACATAGACCATACACCATAGAGCTATATACATAGACCATACACCATAGAGCTATATACATAGACCTATATACATAGACCATACACCATAGACCTATATACATAGACCATACACCATAGAGCTATATATACATAGACCATACACCATAGACCTATATACATAGACCATACACTATAGACATATATACATAGACCATACACCATAGCCCTATATACATAGATCACATACCATAGACCTATATACATAGACCGTACACCATAGACATAGACATATATGCATTGACCATAAAACATAGACCTATATACATAGATCATACACCATAGACCTATATACATAGACCATACACCATAGAGCTATATACATAGACCATACACCATAGACATATATACATAGACCATACACCATAGAGCTATATACATAGACCACACACCATAGACATATATACATAGACCATACACCATAGACCTATATACATAGACCACACACCATAGACATATGTACATAGACCATACGTGTTAGGTTTGTATATTCAGGGTCCTAGCTCAGGTTTCTCCTCTTCTCTCTGACTGGTCCCTTGTGCTCGGCCCCGGGCCCCAGCTGGTGGAGCGGCGACTGGTCCGAGTGCAGTCGCAGCTGCAGCGGAGGCCTCCGCACCCGCCAGGTGCTCTGCAAGAGGAAGATGTCCTCAGAGGAGGACAAGGTGCACGACGACGCGGCCTGCAGCCCCCCCAGGCCGCCCCTCACCCAGCCCTGCAGCAACCACACCTGCCCCCCCGAGTGGCTGGCTCTGGACTGGTCCGAGGTACGGAGCGAGACCTCTCGCTCTCTCTCGCTCTCGCTCTCTCTCGCTCTCTCTCGCTCTCTCTCTCTCTCTCTCTCTCTCTCTCTCTCTCTCTCTCTCGACCATCGTTCCGAGCCACCATTTGTTTTAAAAAGCAGTATACATATACAAATACAAATGCAGGCACGCATGCACGGGGCATAGGCTATATATGGAATGCCATAAGGGTAACTAAGCCTAATTTTAGACGTGCGTTGATATTAATCAACGTAAAATACGGCGTTATGGCTGTCAAAACGTCGTTTTTTACGGCGTTGTATTTTACTACCCAGTAGGCCTATAAGAAACGCAGACTGTTCAAAATGCTGTTTTTTTACGCCGCTTTTCTTCAACTCTAGAACGGCGTAACATGCGGCGTTTTGGACAGCTTCTGAACGCTTACTGATTTGACTGAGGAAAACCCGCTATTTGACGCGTTCGACCTCTAATATGGGTTTAATATGCGTTGTAGACTATATAGATGTATAAGATGTAATAGAAGGTTGATAATTCCTGGCTGCGAGAATCAAGAGGATGAGCTCATTTGAATGTTAGGAAAACGCGCTATTGAACGCGTCCTTCTTCACCCAATCAACTATTACCAAAGTCAGACCACACCAGTCCATTCATGATTATTTCTCTCGTTCGCGCTGTGCATTCACTTCACTACACTATGTTGACCTAGTCTATATCGGGTGTTTAATCCATAATCAATTCAGTAATACACTAACCATTAGATCACCACGTTTGTCTCCGTTTCTCAGAAAGTAGCCTAGCGCATGGATCCATATTTCCACCTACTACGACTGTGTTCAATTTGAATTTAATGCATGTTATGTTGGCCTACATCTATAGTAGTCTAATATGAATACAACGCAGATTATTAACCCATATTAGGGGTCGAACGGTGCTCTTGCGCATTGAAGGCTTGCGGATGTTGCTCATTGATAAGGCTTTTGCAATAGGACTTAATAGGTTAACTGAATAGCAATTGCAAGCGAACGATGGAAAGATAATTAATGGACTGGTGTGGTCTGACATTGGTTATCGTTGATTGGGTGGTGATGAAAAACTAAATTCTAATCTTCTGTGGTGTCGTTCTTTCCAGCTCGGTATTACTCGGGAGAGTAGTAGGCTACATGTTCAACACGTGGTCCGTCAGAGACACAAGGTAAACGAGCTTGCACTCTGGAGGTGGTTCATGAAGCATCTCTCGAATACTAATACAGGTAAATATTCCGTTTATATTGGTAATGGGCGGAATGGTAAATAAGCCACGCCTACAGGTTCTAATTTACCCAGGTAAACCTTCGGTCTGTCTCGGCCTGGGCGGAATGGCAGAGGCCATGCCGCCATGCTTGTGGGGTCTGACCCAAACCCATACATCTGTGGTGTTGTGTTGACCACTCTATGTGTAGAAGTGGTAGCTATTCAGGACTGGTGTTAGCACCACACATGTGTGGTCCACTGAGGTACTGAGGTTAGCTTAAAACATGTGGTCAAAATAAAGCACTGAATTAATTAATTTACATCAGTGGAGAAGGTTCTTACTTACTGGCTGAGAGAATCAAGAGGGGGAGCTAATTAGATTTATGAAAACGCGCAAAAAAGCAGCTTAGAAAACGGTGTGTTGAACTAATAAATCGGCGTATTCTTACGGCGTGATAAAATACATTTTGGCCTTCCATACATAATGGGAAAACATTTACTGAATAGTTTCTTCAAATAACATGTACATGTAGGGTACTGCAT
This sequence comes from Brosme brosme, assembly GCA_900302425.1. Classification (NCBI taxonomy): domain Eukaryota; kingdom Metazoa; phylum Chordata; class Actinopteri; order Gadiformes; family Lotidae; genus Brosme; species Brosme brosme. Next base: position 3,350 of record OMKX01043308.1, read on the forward strand.
GACTCTGGCATGTAGTGTGGTCGTTTTCAACATATATTAATTAAACAAAACATAAATAGGCTGCAAAACGAATTAAGGCTTTATAAGGGGTAGGCCTAATATGTTATAACCATGAATGTTTATAGTTTAGATGGCGATAAGCCCAACAGCCTGAAATTCCTGGTCTCCTGGTTCCTTGGAGGCTACAAATTTCATTGCAACCCATCCCCCAAAACCCATTGAGCTGAAGCCGGATCAAGAAAAATGACCACACTGAACTGCTAATGCTGTGGCAGCGAGTAGGCCACTATTTTTTTTGGTTTTCTTCAACAGAAAGTTAAACAGGGCAATAAGCCTACTCACTCACAAAACAACATTTATCCAATACATTTATCTCATACAGTTCCTTCAGGGACTAAGTAACATTTCCTTCAATTGCATCAACCTCCGTCAATTGTCGGTGACTTGCAAGTTGCAAGTCACTCTAGTTCCACTTGAACACAGATGTGTTTCAAGCAGAACACAGTTCAAATGGTATAGGCATCTGGGGATTTTCTGTTATGTTATATGTCATATGTTGAGTGTCAAAGATGACATGGGGATAGAGCTAAGTAAGGTGAGCTAGATCCAAGACATCAACCTCTGCCCAGTTTGTTGAAAGAGAATTAGAACTCTGCTTGTCAAAACCTGCCAAAGTTCTGAGAAACCGTTATGACTAATTGCTCACTAAAGAAGGCTTAATGAGGAAGCCTTGCTGTAAAGATGTACACTTTTACAATGCAATATACATATACATACATACAATATACTTTTGGTTGAGAACTTATGCTGAGCATACATTGCCTGTTCAAAACCATGGCCAACAATTGTAAGTTGCAGAACACCTATCTGTCCAAGGATTCTCCCAAAATCAAGGGGCTCCTTGAGTTGTATTATGTTTCAGATTACAGATTTCATTACGTCACATATCAATGTAGCTGATGTAGCCATAGCAACACCATGAAGCCAAAATTTGATTGCATCCACTTTTACTGCATCCACAAGACTGAAGGCAGGCTTTTTGTGGTGTATTCATTAGCCTGTTGGACGATATACAATATTTTACTATTAAACTTGTTTTCCCCCTGAGCTATGCGTTAAGAGCTAAGAATGAACCCCGCAACAATACAATTTTCCAAAAATGGAGGTGAGGCCAACAAATTGTCTTTGTGATTTTTAAAAAGCATGGTGTTTAACAAAGAGGGCTATCACTACATTGTGAGTAAAGCAACAACAGCATAAACAACAACATAATTAACAACATTTGTAGGACAGTGGGTGGCTTTGGGGTGGAAACATATATGTTTCTGAGGGTAGAAAAGATAGCAGAATCCAGAAAGCCAATCTTTTAATATTTTATTTAATTTTGCAAAAATACAAAGTGTGTGTGTGTGTGTGTGTGTATGTGTGTGCATATGTGTGAAATGTGTGTGTGTGTCAGTGTGTGTGGAATTTTCTAAAATGTCATAATCCTAAAGCAGGGATCTGAATTGTTTGTTTGAACAATGACACACTGTTTGTTAATTCATCAGCATTGGTGTATGTATTTTCCTGTTTTCTGTAGCTCACAGTGCTGTTACCCCTGGTAGTTTAGGTTTGTTTTAATTCATGAACTTGTGTTGTGTACCTCATTTTTATTGCCTACAGTAGGAACATCAAGAGATATTGGAATATGGAGGTTTTCTGGCAGGATGTGAAAACATATTTATTTTTTTCTGCTAAAAGTATGAGTACATATTACTCAGACAGTACATATTGCTTGATGTGTGTACTACCCCATATAGTTTATAATGATTCCAGGGTTGAGGCTTATTGGTGCTTATACCACAGCATGGATAAATACTTGATTCTGATTCTGTCAATTACGTTCCAAGGGTGAGGAATACACCATGAAGGGGTGTCCTGTTAATAGAAAATAATGTGATGATGCGGGCGAAGCTAGAGGTGCCTACCACCACTATGTATGTTATTTCAAAGGCATAGGTGTCCCGTTCTTGATAAATGATGTGCACCTTGGAATGTTATTTACCAATCAGGATCAGGTGTTTAACAATGCTGTGGTGTTATTTTCAAAATGGGACACCTATGCCTTTTAACAATTCCAGTCAATGCGCTACAAATCCAACATTAACAACAATGGTCAAATACTATTATCAACCAGATCTTTCCTTGACATGGTAAAAACAATATGCTTATTAGCGCTGCAGAAGAGTAACATGTCCATGGTGGATAAACCATATGTATATCTGTATGGTGAGACACGATATACCATATGTATATCTGTATGGTGAGACACGATAAACCATATGTATGGGTAGACATGATAAACCGTATGTATATCTGTATGGTGAGACATGATAAACAATATTTAGATCTGTGATAACAGATGGATGTGCATACTCATTTGTGTGGGAGGACAGGTATTTTACAGCTTTCGGATCTATGATATTGTTGTTGTATTAGTAAGGTATTCATATTAATATCAATTTTTAATCTGAAGTATGTGTGTAACAATTATTATAACCCTAGTTACCATCCAGAACACCCCAGCAACCACCTAGCAATATCAAAGCAACCAGCAACGACTGAGCAACCCTACCATCTAGAATACCCTGGCAACCAAATAACAACTTCCTAGCAACCATATAGAGCACTCTAGGAGTCTCCTAGCAATGGCCCAAACACCAAAGCAACCATCCTAGCAATCATCCCCGATCACCCTTGAACCTCTGAACACATAATGCTAGCATCAGTACGCCCTAGAAACCACCCAGTAAGCAAACCAGTCTTGTAAGTGTTTACTCACACACAATCACCTGATTATCATGAAATTCACCTTCCATTGTAACCTGTTCTTTACTAGACCATTGTAGGGCAGCCATAATGTCATTATTATAACCATGTGTGATGTAATACATTTTCCATTAAAGTAGCTTACACTTAAAAATAGTTGAGCCCCTTGCAGATTAAAGGGAAATATAAATAAGTCCATCAGAATATAGCAAATGCACAAGGAACAACCAAATAGTATCTAATGGGTCCTATTGATAAGTATACATGTGTATACAAACTGACACACACAAACATACACATAAGCATCAACTATCACACAGTAATTATCTGATCATTATGAGAGAAGTCATTACTAAAATGCGGTCACATAACTTTTATCATGTGTGTAGCAGAGTGTAGAAATAGTACATAAAAAAGACTCACAAACACAAAAGTTTATCATTTATAAATGTTATTAAACCATGTTCACATTACAACATCAACACTGTTCTGCTAGTGACAGCTTCTAATAATCTCAGTATATTGTATAGTTAGTTTGTTATACACAGTCAAGAGGCACTTCCATTTATTCTGGCAATAGAGGAGCTACAGTATTGTGTCTAACTTACAAAACAGTAAAAATAAATATTTTTGTAAAACGTTTTTGTTGTAATATATTTGTTGAATCTGTACAGCATATACTCATATTTCTTTTTTTTACAAAATCAAACAATTACCAGGAACAACATGTATTTTCTTAACAAATACTTGTGAATCGCATAATTTCCCCCATTCTATAGGTATTGCTACAAGTGTTAAGTGCAAGATAATAGAGCAAAACATAAATATTGAAGTCTGTGAAGTAACAGAAACATACTAGTCTCACGTGTCTTGTTTTAAACATGGTACTTTGTTTTGGTTTCCCTTTTGTCACAAGAAAAAAGGTTATTAGCATTCAAACAATGCACATACATGCTAAAATTGTATGGTTGCAAGGACATAGGCCCCACATCTAGCAGAAATAACACATAATAGAAAAGAAACGACAGTGTTTTTGGTTCAAACCGCCTATACGCCTTCAGATTCATGCCCTAGAAGGACATTCCCCTTTAGTGCTAGCGCTGCACATAGACATAGCAGTTATGCAAACAGTATCGACAGAAAAAACATATTGACGAAGAACGGGAGATGGTTAATTATTTAAATAATTTGATAAATAAATGTGATCTTTCTTTTTTTTGCAGTACCTCATACTCTATTAGGTCTAAGTGTTTACACTGGTTTATACTATTGCAATGAATGAATGCCCTTCCAAACCACCTTCCCTAAAACCAACCAACAGAAAAGATATTGACCACACTAATTGAATGCTCCTTTTTGAGGTTTCCTTGTGCATATCACGTAAAACACAGAGACCTCATCATGTCTTTGGCTTGCACAAGTTAATCTGGTGCACGTCGGTCCTTGTCCTCTCCCTCTAGAGCTGAAGTGGGATGTGCTTATGTGAACAAAGGTAAGCGTGTGAAGCCAATAGTAACATGTAGTGTGGTGTCTACTATGCAACAAATAAAGGTATTACAAAATACAAGTGGATTACAATATTGACATGATGGCTGTTACAAATCATTGACGAGTGCAGACACGGCTACGATGACTGGAAACTGACACTGGCCCACATATGAATCTTCTTTTATGCAAAACAAAAATAATGAAATCTAAAAACAGGGATGTACAATGAGAGCGTTCGTTAGTGCAGCAAGGGTATAAGCTGGGTAGGTCAACACATGGGGTTCGGCCTCACCATTGGACTTGTATCACAGCTTCGATAAGTCACTTTTTACAGAGATGAGTTGGAGAGCCCTGAAAGAATATCTAAATTGATGAATATGTGCATTTTGGAAGATGCTTGTTTATTTGTATCAAAATACATCGGCTTGCTCTATAAGCTTTTAGCATTTGGGATTATGGTTACGTGAATGAAAATGGAGAAAGAGAAAATCATGAAAACTAAATGATAAGATTCCTAGCTGCCAAAGACAACACATTCTGAGTTATATTATTATATTTATAAAGAGCTATATTCTAAATACAATTGATTTACCTCTAAACCCTCATTAGCCTTTAGTCGCTAGGTAGCCATTTTTTTCGTATTACTGTGTGTTCAGCCTTTACCTTCACTGACTGTTGAGCCACTGTGCTGTTAGTGCAGTTGGCTGTTGATGTCCGACCAAATGTAGACTTACTGTAAATAATCCTCAGTTTATATAGGGAAGGTCATTGAATGTTGGATTTTTGTATTCTTCCAGAAAAGTGAATGAACTGGTACCTGAAACCACGTTCAGAGTTAAACTTTACATTATATTGACAAAAAATAAAACACGTAAGCAAACAGTTCTGTTTATAGAGGTTCAATACTGTTCCTTCCAAGGCAACATTCACTTTTGGTTTTGACGTTATTTAAAAACATGTGTCTTAGTACCGTTCCTGCATGATTCAAATATAAGTTTTAATTTATTTGAGTCTGATGTCCTCTGTCTGTGTTGGAGTCCACAAAGAATATCTAGTTCATAGTTGTACAAATAAGTATTTTGGTTTGCCACAAACCATAGAAAATGTCAAATGTATTCAAGCTAAACCTCAACCTTATTTTTAGCTTTACTACTGTTACAGTGAATGCAGATAATACGTGAGAATAAGCAAAATTGATCTACACAGCTTTGTCTTAAGACTTCAGACAATGCCAGTTCTGATTGCTTAGCAACAAATAAAGTTAAAGATTTGGACACAGCTTTGAAATTTTACGGTAGAAAATCCATCGGCACACCTCATAATTTGTTTCACCAAGTTCATGTGCTGGTTTTTGTTTGTGTTGGGAGGGAAGAAAGAGGCTTTATGGGAGAACTTTCATGAAACTATATTGCATACGTATTGACCCAAACTCTTAATGAGCTTAGTGGCAGAGAAACTGCTCCATTATACCGATCCACAATCTCTTCCTTCATCAATCTCTTAATCTCCCCCTGGGTAGAATGCCACTTCAACATGGGCCATGGAAAGGTTGAGTACAAATGTATGTATGCTTCCTTTTTAAGTTTCAGCACATCCTTTAACTTTCATTTGAAAATATTGATGGATGGGATTGGAATTATTATATAAAAGTGTCTCCTTTTGTTTGGAATACAAACAAAACAAGTAAAACGACTTCAAAGTGGACAACAGCATGCGTTTCAATCAAACCTCATTGTCTCATAATCCAGGTTTTAGTTCCAAAAGAATATCAAAATATTCTGACCTCAGGCTGATGTTTTGCTTTTCCTCACATTATGCCTACAGTCCTCATCATCATCATTGTCATCAGGATCCCGATCTCCATCGATATCAAAGTTCAAGACCTGGTCAGAGGTTAGCGAGGGTGAGTGAGTGTGCGTTAGTGAGGGAGTGTCTCCAGAAATGCATTCACCACTGATAAGGAATCCAAGCATCCGCCTCATATGACTTCACTGCCATTTCATTCTCCATAATGTCACATTAAAGGGACATCCAGACATGCTCTGGCAACCCTCACCCTAGCCCTAACCCTGACACTGATCATAGCGGAATCCATACTAAAGTATTCCCTTGAGTCAAAGGATAGACTGACGATGTACTATTGGGATATTATGGGGACAACATGTTCAGGGGCCGTCAAGAGTTGTGGATTATTTCCTGACCTGGTTCACTTAAACACACGGCCTACATACCATTCAGTGAGAGCTCCCATGAACAATGTAGCATAATAGCATATATGATGGAGGTAAGTAGGTCAGTGATTTCTTCTTTAAAATAGTATATTTACCTGATTAAATGTTTGGTAAAACTTTGTTTTAACCCGCACTATGTAAATAAGTAAGACTACCTGTACAACATATGTACCCCGACCTTGTGAGCATTGACCTCAATGGAAGATAACGTGGAAGATGGGAAATTAAGTGATGATTAGCTGTCGCTAACGCATGCAGGGAATGTGGAGCCATAAAGTCTTCTAGCCAGGTACAGCCAGGAGGGTTAGCTACAATTGCTACATTTTATATTGATCATGATCCACTGATATTTGGAGTGAAGGCCTACCTACGGGTTTGCTATGGTTGCACCAGACAAGGGGAGCTTGTAGTTGGAATCCCTGAAGGAATGGAAGTCAATTTGAAGTGGCTTCACGCCATTCTTTATTTCATCATGTGTATTTGAAAGGATGGGTTACTTACTTTAACTCTATAAAAAAGTGACATTGAAGGTTTAAATGCCATGCATGTGAGGCTTTCGTGAAGATCCTTTTCATTCTTATCTTATCTATCATATAAGTCAGATAGATTATGAATTTTGCGACGTAACGAAGTTCATAATATGATTCTGCAGAGATTAAGTATGCTTCCCTGGCTGTGTTGGGTCTTCCTGAGCGTTGTGATGGGAAAGGTGCTAGACTGACTTTCATGAAGAGACAAAAGGAATAGAGCTGGGATAGAAACGAAAGAATATTAAACACTGAATAATCATTGTGTGTGTGACATGAGAAAAACAGTGTTTTGAATGCGTTTTCCTTGAGCGAGAATAAAGCTTTTTGTATAACATTTTTTAAGAGCTACAGGGTTCTTTGTTAAACATTGTATTCATTTCTGAGCGTGGAATGTGTTCTTATTGTTTCTTTGTGTGTGGATGTGTTTGTGTGTGTGTCAGTCTGTGTATTTACTTTTTGCATGAACACATGGTGTTGCTTGTTTTTATAGCAGTTGTCTCAAATGCATTGGGCTGAACCACAGGGAGTTCAGGCCATTGCCTCTAAAGGTGCTTTAACACAAGCCAGATGCTGTCAGGCGACGCCACTGCACTGGTGATGTCATGAGAGAAATGGCTTCTCTTGAGCTGGGGTGACCGGTCATGTATTAATGATATGAAGAGCCTTTCTTGTTCCAAAGATTGACACTCTTTTCTAAGATGAGAGCAACAGACAGCTGGCAACATACGTGGCTAATTATAAGACACACTATACACACGGCCACAGACATACAGGATTTCTTTCTC
>OMKX01043310.1:5458-23479 GCA_900302425.1 Brosme brosme
GGATGAGCCACTGACAGTGTACAGATAAACTAATATTATCTCCCCTCTCCATCCAAAACTCTTTAACAAGAGGTACAAGGAACATAGATGAAAGACCGAGGAGAATATGTGGCTACGACAATAGTATGTGGTAGTTGTCTGTCAACTCCTCTGCCTCGTCCGAAACTTGATACGAGGATGAAGTGATGCAGTTAAAACGCCGTAAGAAAATTGTCGGTGCTGGAGGAAATGATAGCAAGAGTAAAAGCAGAACAGCATCCCACACTTTTCCCTCCCTGTCAAGGTATAAACGACCCGGGCAAGCGGCTTTAATGTCCAGGGTACTAGCGTACAGGAGCGTAACTTGCTATTGTCACTGGCTCTCCACACTTGACAGGTAGCGAACTGCCAAGAGTAAAAAAAAAACTCCGAAACGGGGTCAAGTCCGTCCACAGCTCCGGTCAGAATAGACAAAGGACATAGGTCCAGTCGTTGTCCCTTTAGGAACTCCTCGACTTAATTCAATGTCGGCGTTAACCTAGTCCCAACGCCTGCTCTTCCTGATTTAGCCTGCACCGTAGCTTCAGCTCGTCCCCGCCATGACAGCATACTCCTTCAACGGGTTGAGCATGCGCAGTCGGAGTTGGGTCAGTAGAATGGCTCAGGTGTGGAGCACAGGTGCTCTCCGCCTCCTCTCGCAAAAACACTTTGCTGTCGTCTGGAACTGTTCACTTACAAATAATAAAAGGGCGTCCAGTCAAAAACTAGTGTGACTGGTATTGCAAAATAGAAACATCTGAATGAGAGAAGAAAATGGCATACGGTTCTTCATTTAGAACGGTAATATGAAGAAACTAAAAACACACTATCTACATTTTACGGGTGCTATAGATGCATAATGTCCCGGCAATAACCCATAACTATTAATAGATTATTGTAGGCCATATTCTTCAAAACAATATGTTTAATGCAATATAGCCCAATTACTATGCATACTAGCCCTGGAATTAAAACAACGAAACAATTATAACTCGACATTTCAAATATGTGTAACTAGCTGAGAATCTACGTCAATCATCTGAATTATCATGCATCTCATCCATAATGACACTATGAAATGAACTGAAACAATATTGATGTATTATTTCTTTCTTTGCATTGACTTTAGTTCCCTGTCTTTATGTCCCTTAACTCTATTCTGAAAGGTGATGTAATAGTCCTATCTCTGTGGGATACCTCCGCTGGGATATGGCCAAAAGAACAGTCTCTATGGGAGCGACGCTGAGCACGTCTGAAAGGTTATTATGGTACCTAATTTCCATTAAAATGTATGTCTCTTAGCAAACATTGCGTTGTTATGGAAATATTCAAAGTTTGAGGATTAACAAGCGGATATGTTGAGAAAATGTGTTTAATAGGCCTACCAACTGCCCAGATATATTCCATTTGTTACAGTTTAGATTGATTTGACAGAAGGTCGCACCCAAACATACCTGAAAGTCAGGTTCTTCCAGTTTAAAGAACACAGTTTCAGGTTTAGAACGATGAACATTACTAATGAGTTACTACTAGACCTATAAATAATTGGTTTTGTTCATAATTTGTATGATATAAATTGTAATATCTTCAGTATGTTAAAGGACGTTTTAGATATAGTTTGACGAAATGTATTTTGTAGGTTTGTTTACATTTTTTCACTTTTCGATTTTTCACTTTTTACATGGCATTTTACATGCCATATCAATAAGATATGCAGGATATCTCTAATTACATTCTACTTATTATTTAGAAAGATTTAAAAGCATTACCCGGTGTTACCGGTAGAGGACGCCAATATATTTTGTCTTGTCATTTCACTCGCGAGATAAAGCAAATCCCGTGACTAGAATCTCTTTATTTCTCGCGGTAATACGTGTTTCTTCCTCTTTCACTCCCTGTAGCCAACATGGCAGTCGGCAAGAATAAGAGGCTGACCAAAGGCGGCAAAAAAGGTGCCAAAAAGAAGATGTAAGTAGAGTAATTCTAGTTTAGAATCATGCAATACTATCCTTTGTATTGGATGTTGTCTATTTAGGGATTAAATAGTGAAGGATGACCGTGATAATAGGTGGATGAGGTCGGCCAGTGCTAAGCTACTCGCCGACCTCTCCAATGCTTATGTACTTATCATATTTCAATGCATTCACTTCGCTTAATTGTGTCAGTTTCATTCATGGCTCAGAATGTGCATACCAAATGTCCTATGCTGTCGGAAAATGTCTCCCCATACACCCTTTTTTACTATATCGCATGTTAATGGTAATGCCGTAAGTGGGACCTTTTGCTAACGTTAGCAATATGGCACTGAAAGCCATTGTATGCTAGCTCTGTTGGCTATATTGACCGGTAGCGACCACTAATTAATTAATGATGCCAATATGACCAAATGGCGGTATTATGTACACGTAAAAGACTGAGTCAACCAGTTGTGCTCCATGTAATGTCCGTCGATAATAGTGCGTCAACCATTGCTGGGCTGAATTGCACTGCGAACCTTTAACAGCATGCGTGTTTGCCTTGCTAACGAACCACTCATTTTTCCCATCTTCCCCATCAGTGTCGACCCTTTCTCCAAGAAGGACTGGTATGATGTCAAGGCACCAGCCATGTTCAACATCCGCAATCTTGGCAAGACCTTGGTCACCAGGACTCAGGGAACCCGTAAGTATACAGATTTGATCAATGCAGTGTACTTTGGAACATATTATATGCATATATTGAATAATATGCCCAAACTAACCATCACGTGTCATGTAGGAATTGCCTCTGATGGTCTGAAGGGTCGTGTGTTCGAAGTGAGCCTCGCTGATCTGCAGAACGATGAGGTTGCTTTCCGCAAATTCAAGCTCATTACAGAGGATGTCCAGGGTAAGAACTGTCTGACCAACTTCCACGGCATGGATCTCACCCGCGACAAGATGTGCTCCATGGTCAAGAAATGGCAGGTGAATACCGGTTTATATGGTTGTAAGAAATTCTTAATATTATTGCCATACGGACCATGACCCACAGTTGAGCTCCATTTTAGTTTGATCAATTGTGTATTATAAATAATGAGCCACGGTCATATTCCCTCAGAAGGTACCAGAGTCCAAAGTGATATCTTAATTGTGGTTGCTTTGGCCTAGAAAATAATTTCAGCAACTGAAATGGAAAAGTAACCAAATAGACAGCTATAGATTGTTAAACTATATCAAATATAACACTGTGGTGTGATGTGTGAGATCTAGTTGAGTTTTGAAGACATGAAAATCTCCCACAGACTATGATCGAGGCCCATGTGGACGTGAAGACCACCGATGGCTACATTCTGCGTCTGTTCTGTGTTGGCTTCACCAAGAAGCGCACCAACCAGATCAGGAAGACCTCATACGCCCAGCACCAACAGGTCCGTCAGATCCGTAAGAAGATGATGGAGATCATGAGTCGTGAGGTCCAGACCAATGACCTGAAGGAAGTCGTAAACAAGCTGTAAGCAAAGAATCCTTAGTTTCCTCTTTGTTGAGATGACTGTATATATATACTAACCCTCTGTAATATGTATATGTATATATTACATGTAGTAATGCACAGCAACATGGTTGACCAGCATTAAAGTGGATTGTTAATTGCCTAGTCAGAATAGAATGCTTACTACAGTAATTTTTTTGGTCCATCGGCAGAACTGTTTTTTAGTTATGGTTCATTGTCAAGGAACCATGCTTAACCCATGTGCTTATTGCTTCAGAAATGCAATTTATTGTCTTTCAGGTTATACAATCTATGCTTTTGTAAATCTTTGCCGCTCGTAGCACAAATTAGGCATTGTAGGACCTCAATTTGGGCTAAGGAAACTGTCAGCCTGTTTCATACTTGATTATTAATTGATGATATAAATATTTGAGGACTAAATTTGACACCTGTCAGTTATTCTAGTCTGATTTATGCTCCTAACACACTGAAGATAATCGACTTTTCTTATGTGCTTTTTGTTGCTTCCAGGATCCCAGACAGTGTTGGCAAGGACATTGAGAAGGCATGCCAGTCCATCTATCCCCTGCACGACGTCTACGTCAGGAAGGTCAAAATGCTGAAGAAGCCCAAGTTTGAGTGTAAGTGATGTAGATCACTGGAATATTCCTTAACTATTGGGAACCTGATGAAATTAGTTTCGGTCCCAGATGGAAGTTCTGTGATTACGATTTAATGAGATCCCCTGAATGTTCCATTTAAATCATCTGACACGGAAGGGGAATACATTGTCTGGCATATTTAGAGGCGTTTCTGCCTGTCAGATCTTGGTGCTTGTTTGACTGCTACAACCCCTAATTCATTCAATCACTAGTCAACCTGATGGCTATTGGCATTGTGTGTATGCTGTCGCTGCCTGCCTCTTATTTGTTGGTGCTATGTGTTTCACCAAGCCTTGTTCCTTTCTTGCAGTGGGCAAACTGATGGAGCTTCACGGAGAGGGCGGTGGTGGCACTGCAGTCAAGGCCTCTGGAGATGACACTGGAGCCAAGGTGGAGAGGGCTGACGGCTACGAGCCTCCCATCCAGGAGTCCGTCTAGAATCACCCGTTGACAGATTTAATAAAAAATGTAAATGACTCTAAATGGTTTTTGTAGCCTTTATTTTGTACATGCTGGATTTAGTTTGTAGAGGAAACCATGTATGTTAACAAAACACATTGTGAGACATGATGCTAGGGTCTCAAGTAGACCCAAATTAACACCATTGACGTACATATACAAAGAAATCAGGGTTGCATATTATAGCTTGCCAATATTTTCCCTCGTTGACAATTCGGTCCCCTCAAGTTAAAATAAATACTTTATTCCATGATAATGTTTTGTTGCAATTTCACCTTGGAATAATTCTGAATAGATACAAGTGAGTAATCATGCTTGTATAAATGCACTACACGGTAGCCCCTAAGTGTTTTATAACTAGTTTACCAATACAGGGAGTTCAAATTAAGCAATAAAGTGTCAAAATTTATTAAACAATCACACCATAACACTGCTATCCAATTTGAAAGTCTATAGAATTCCCCTCTGAAAACATTGTTCATAACTTGCAGGTTTCATATTCTGACATTCTACACCAAACAGGTGCACAATGGGCTCCACATAAGGTCCTCTTCTGTATTCACCAAGTCCTGTGGCATTATCCCAATACTTGAACATAGTTTTTAGGAACAAGTGCCCTTTTCCCCCGCAGATCACCCGAGAACCACTCGTCATCGACTGATTCAAGATTGGTTATGATGTCCCCTTCCTGTAATGATCAAAGGACACGTTATATGAAATGTCACAATGTATGCATTAACATTCTAGAAAGTGTCTGGACTTCTACCTGTAGGGAGAGCTCCTCCTGACTTTCAGCTGTGAACCTGAACAGAGCCTTAGCTGTGCTTCCTCCAGCCTCGCTTCTCCGCTGATTGTTGTCCCGGGACTGGCCTGGTAGTGAAGGAAATAAGTAATGATGCACTGAAAATACTTTTGGTGCAAAAGGATTAATCGGGGAACGGATTGTGTTACCGGTGGACAACTACTGGTAATCACCTTTCTCTTGTATACTTACCCTGATACTATTTAATTTTAGACCATTTCCTAGAAGGGTCCATAACAAACCTGCCTCCGTCAAATTGCACAATCCTAGCTTCTCAGTTCCTAAAATAGTGCTTCTCTATACCAACCGATGGGTAAACCAATGAATGCACAAAGCGAATGCACTGTTATCTAAAGGCTAGGCTGGTCTCAACAGACATTCTGGACAGCAGAGCTGCAAAGTAAACAACTAAAAGATAACACTGTCTGAGCCCCATAGTACCTGGGCTGCCCTCCACAAACGCCCTGGGGAAGATGCCCTCTCGTCCATTGAGTCTGCCAGTCCACCACTCGGTATCCAGGTGCTTTGTGACCAGGATGCGGTCCCCCAGCTTGAAGGACAGGTCCTCCCCTGTCTGCCCATTGAAGTCATAGAGAGCCACCACCCATTCTGGGCCTGAAGGCTGAGGGGCCTGAGATAAGCAGAGAGAGGGGCATGGATGTCAGTGAGCTAAAAAAAATGATTGTATTAAATTGTGGACAATAGAGGAAAAGCTCATTATATAATGCACGTAATATAATTGCATCATCAAAACATGCAGATCTCCTACCTGAATTGGTTTGACAGCCTCAGGTTGATTAGTTGGAAGAGCAGCTAGTCCTTGGAAATTGACAAAAAACTATATTTCAAATTTGTGAACAAATCAACCTATGCTCTAAACTATGGTTTGCCGCTAAAGAGAAATATTGTACACTTTGAACATTCATTTAGTACCAGTATGATCCTTCATGCTGGGTAAATGTCTGTACATAAGGAAATGTTAGATTTTAAGGATTTCTTTGGAGGACAAGTTCTCCATGCAATTGAACCAGAAAATAACATCACGCACAAATTCACATGTCATAGCGAAACCAAACAAATTTGACGGATGATTCCTACCAGGCAACGCTATTCTTGTCTGGGGCTGTTGCGTCATCGGAGGTAGATCCTCAACAACCTCGACGAAGCTGAGAGGAAAGATTCCAGTGTAGGTTCCCAGCTGTCCCTTGGCCCAGTCGTCTCCCATGTACTCCATCAGACTGATCACGTCCCCCTCAGAGAAGATCAGCTCGTCGCCCCGCTCCCCCTCAAAGTCAAATCTCGCCACACACCTCGGGCCACTGACAGAAAAAGAAATCCCATTTAGTCATAAAGTAGAAGCTTTTTTCAAGTTCAAGTGACGAAAACAATCAGACCACAATTTGAGTAACTTCAAAAAAAGTGAGTAGCAATCTTAAAGCAATCTTTAAAATAAAAGGAATATTAATTAGATCAAATATTTACCTGACATTGGCTGAAGGTTTCTTCTTCTCATGAGAAGGCAGCGAGGAATTTGACTATTAGAAGAAATCAAATATGAACATATCATTAGATCAGGACACTTATTCAATCCTTGTATGTATTTACTGCACTCATCTTCTACAGTTTGACTACAATTTCAGCTTGAGGTCTTACCAGCACGTTGACGTAGTTGACGGGGAAGAAGCCAGTATATCCCCTACACGTTCCTTTGTACCAGTCGTTATCCACCTGTTCCACCATGATCGCCACATCCCCTTCCCTCAGGCCCAGCTCCTCCGGACCAGCTGAACACACACACAACACAAATCAAGTCACCTAGCAGGTGCTTTTATCCTAAGCGACTTACAGGTAATGTTTTAAAGGACATGTCATTCATGAGCAGGTAGGGAGTTAGGGCATCTTGCTCAAGGTTGCCGACATTGGAGTTTGAACCCAGAACCATTCATTTGGGAGAAAAACACCCTAACCATTATGCCCTTAAGTACAGTGACAGTCTAAAAAGGGCTTTGCAGGCCTACATTATACAACACTGAACACCCAATGCTAATGCAGACTTCAAATCTGCCTTTTGACTGTCTTGGATCACTTTGTTTTCTTCTTGAGTAAGTAGTAAAAATCTGTTGGTTCATGAAGGTAGCCATGAGTCGTTACCTGGGTTGAAGTCATGTATTGCCTGCACTTGTAGTCCTCCACCTTCGACACTACTGGCTTGGTTAGGGATCTGTACAGACAGTAAAGAACACAAAATTCTTCATACACCCTAGACAGGTTAGGCAGAATGAATTCACTTCCATTGAGAAAGGTTACCTGAGGCGGGTCGTCCTTTGGAGCCAGGGGGGTGATGACCTTCATGTGGCATCTCTGGACCAGACCTTTGACCTCTCCTACCTGACACATCACAGCCCTGTGGTCCATCTCCTCCAGGAGCACAAGTACATCGTTTTTCTAATGGGGTAACAAAAGAGAATATATGAAAACCATTGCTCATAGAGGAATTATGGGAATTAGCGTAAAGAAATAATGGCCTAACTGCAAAGTATAACACAATCGGCAAGTGTTGTATTTTAAATAGATGGTCCTGTTACATACAAACAAAGAATAGGTTTGACTAAGAATACTTGACTAGTCACCTGAAATGAGAGCTCTCCCGTGACAGGCCCATTGTAGTTACAAACAGCAATTCCATGAGGAAGTTCAAGCTGCAAAACATTAGGGAAGACAGGGCAAAGTGTATTAATAGAGCACCCTTCAAACACAGGCAATTCAGAGTGCTTCACATAGGCAGTAGTCACATTCTACAAAAAACATTTCAATGAATAAACATCACAAGAAACATAATTATTTTAACGAGAAATATAAAATGAGGTTAAAATAATAAATATCTCTTCATATGTTTTATAGAAGAAGAGAAGTTTTGTGCCATGATTTAAAGAATAAAGTACGAAGTGTTTGGGTCAGTGTATACAGTAAACAAAACAAAGGTCTGGTGTAACGCCCTGGTCAGGTGGCATGTGTATAAATAAACACCAGATGTGAAGTCCCTTACTGTGTACTTGTTGTAGAGACGGTGGCCAGGCCTGGGCCTCGGGGGCAATGCGGGCCCTCTCTTATTCCGCTTCTGCACCGGAGCGGTGCTCAACGCACCCCGCCGAGAGGCTCGTACGAGAGAGGCTCCACCCGAGGCATCTTGGCTGGGTGGAGGCGGCCGAGAGGGACCCGCCTTGGCCGGGGGAGGGCGGGGCGGAAGGACCTTACCCCCACTGGGCCTGTAGGAGCGACAGCGTGGTTAGAGCTGGAACCCCCTTTTTGAATATATATTTTTTTATATTGCTATTTGTGTGGCTTTCATGGACAAGATATAGTGAAGGCAGACAGGGGAGTTGGTTGAAAGAGAGTGGGAATGACAAGGAGCATAGGATCACAGGTCGGAATCGAACCTGGGGCATTACAAGGGCTATTGCTTACGTGGTTATTGCACTTGCGGGTTGAGCCGCCGAGAACGTTGTTGTACTATGCAAATGTGTTTGTTGAGAAATGTGTGCTGATGGAAATGTGTACATAGTGAGTTCCCACTTACCGGGGAGGTAGGGTCAGTGCTGTCCCTTCGTTAAATGTCTCCTAAAAAGAAAAAAGAAAATTGCTAAATATTTTTATCAAATAACTTTGGTTGTCTCCTTCCTTGAAAATCTGACACCACAGCAACCAACAGTAGCATTTAGAAAAACAGCTAGCTCTAGTTTCACAGGAGGTATTGTGTATTGTGACTGCTTGTCTGAGTTTGAGAAAAAAAATGACTTTATAACACCCTGTGACACATTTCTGGTTGGCTGGTTGAATGGTTGTAGTGGAAGAGTTACATTTCTTTTAGACTGACAAGGCAGCGATGGTTTGAACTCGTTGGTATGAAGGCATGGTTGAAGCCATAATGCACGTCGCTGTACCTGTCAACTAGTTGCTACTGAGAAAATGGTGGGTGATCAGTGAGATGTATGTGTTATAGGTATGCATTTAGTTAGGGTTTTGTTGGTTTGTATGCCTGCTTCCTGGGATGAAACTCTATCCGGGGATGGGAGGGCTGGGCTCAGGGCTCCATGGTGGCTTACTGGGCGTGGCATTGATCCAACAGGCATCCGGGTCGGAAGTGGAGGAGGATTGTCTAAAGAGAGAGCTGACCCAAAGTCAAACACATACCAAAAAGGTTAGCAACCTTTACCACAGTAGTAGACTAGAACTAGAACTAGAACGTATTTTCCATATTCCATCGCTCCTCCAGGTTGTATAATTCATCCTCAAATGAGTTGCCGGTTTTGTAATTAAGTTAATAGGTTGAGGATTATCGGGACCTTACTTCTGCTGGTCATGCTGTTCACCCGGATGGTGGTCGGTCTTCTTGTCATACTTTTTTTGTTTTGGTAGCCTGAAAGAGCACTGTCCAGGCTATGCTGATGCTGAAATGGGGCATGATCTGGACGCAGGGGAAAGGATAATTATTATGTCTTAAGCAACAACTTTATGTAGGATTAATCATCATCGAATCTAACCAACAAGTGTAAAAGTACATAGCACTTTTGCATTATTATGTTATGTATTAACCACTTAGTTATGTATTGACCAATAACCAAAATGGTACGTGAAACTACCTTTGACCTAGCTGCCATTTTTAAAGGGTCCTCGTTTTTACCACCAGTTGTGATGATAAGCCATTACAAGCCAATTCAAAATCGACCCTAGGATGACATCACGCGGTGTAGTGTCCACCAAGATGTATGATGGATAGATCAGCCCCCCAGTTGGTACAGTCCAAGGCTGGTAGGTAGATCAATCTTTCATACATCTGGGCTTGGCTTGTAATGGCTGATCTAATTCTGGTGGTAGAATCCGGGCCTTTTAGTGATATAATAAACATCAACTGAACGTAGCTGACTTACTCGATGGTCTGTCGTACTCGTCCTCTGGGGCCATGGAGGCAGAGTCATGGTTGAGGTTAGGCATTGGAGGTTCTTTAAAGGGCTTGGTGGGAGGCACTGGAGGGGCAGGGCGGGATGTGGGGAGAACAGGCACCCTGCTGGGTGTCGTTTCTTGGAGATCACCTATGTCTGCATATGTTTATATAAATGATTACAACTGAATGTCAAAGTACTTATGGTGGAAACATCTTTAATACTAGAAAGTCTGTGAACTGAATGATGGCTACTTACTCGATCTGTCAACATACTGATCCTCAGTGGCCATGAAGGTGGAGTTATAGTTGTTGACGTTGGGTACTAGAGGTTCTTTAAAGGGTTTTACTGGAGGGGTCGGGGCATAGTTCCCCTGTTCTTGTTCGAGACTCTTCACTTTGGCCATGATGGAGGGGCGGGATGGCAGAGGGACAGACCCTTGTCTGGCAATAGTTTCTTGGAGCTCTCCAATGAAATCTGCCAATATTTACATCAATAGTGTTGCTCATCAAAACTGTACTTAAAAATAATTATTGTAAACATCTTCACATCTTCAGAAAAAACATGTCAGATAGGAAGCTGACTTACTCGATGGTCTGTCGTACTCGTCCTCTGTCGCCATCAGGGCAGAGTCATGGTTGAGGTTAGGCATTGGAGGTTCTTTAAAGGGCTTGGTGGGCGGCACTGGAGGGGTAGGACGTGATGTGGGGAGAACAGGCACCCTGCTGGGTGTCGTTTCTTGGAGATCACCTATGGCGTCTGCATAGATTTCATATAAACCATCAAAAATGCATGTAAAAGTACTTATACTTATGGTCGACACCATCTTTAATAGTATAATATCGGGGACTGAACGATGGCTACTTACTTGAGGATCTGTCATAATACTGATTCTCTGTGGCCATGAAGGTGGAGTTATGGTTGTTGAGGTTGAGGTTGGGTAGAAGAGGTTCTTTAAAGGGTTTTGCCCCAGGCACTGGAGGGGCCAGGACACGGTTCTCCTGTTGTTGCTGTTGTTCAAGACTCTTCACTTTGGCCTTGATGGAGAGGCGAGATGGCGGGAGGACAGGCACCTTGCTGGGCATCATTTCTTTGAGACCTCCTGTAGAGGGGTAGCCTCCAGGTTGCATGGCAGGCTGAGGACGAGGCGCCGGCGTTGGTTTCTGAGGCCTGGGTGCCACCAAAGGTTTTGGGGGCACTTCCGTGGACGGGAGCTCTACGTTGTTATGTTCCCCACTGTATTTAAATGAAGCTCGAGAGGCTATGGAGGGTTTAGACGAGACTGGTGGTTTGATGAAGGCATTCCTAGGGAGAGGAGTCGGTCGCTGTACCGCCGTTTCCTCTTTGGCGCTCGGCTGGGTCTCAAAAGCCGCGATCCGGGCACTAACGTCCCGTTGGCTGTGGATAGCGCTCATCTTGCCGTCAGCCTCTGTACTCTGTTCCGTGAAGTCGGACTCTGATGCTTTGTCGTTTTCAAGGGAACTGTTGTCCACACAAAACACCTCCAGTAGTTGTTCGATGTACTTGTTTGAGTGGGACTCCTCCTGGTCGTTACTGGAGGTCACTTGAACGTCGTCCACATTATCACTGAGGCTGACCAGAGTCTGAACTGTAACGTTAACTTCTTCTGTCAAATGTTTCCTATGATATTTCTTTAATCGAGGAAGCGGAACTGGACACTCGGCAGGCAATGATTCCGTGGATGGTGTGCTAAAGTCGACAGGGGTGGGTTGTGAGTTTATAGGAACCTTAAGATGTTGAACTGAATTGTTTGCAGAACCATCCCATTGCACAGTGACAGATCTTGAGCATGTGTGTGTAGAGTCCTTTGTATTGCGTTGTTCTATGCATGATTTTGACTCATTTTGGTTCTCTGTGAAAATGGACACATTTGTGGCCTGTCTGTTCGTTGGTTCTGATTTGACATTAGTAGGAGTCTTCAGCAATAATGGTCTCGGTGGTTTTTGTGGCTTTTTAACTGAAAAATACAAAAATATCATAAATAACTTTGAAAACATTGAGTAAAATAAATATGAAATTGAAATCCTTGTTCTGCTAGATTTCTCACCATTGGGTTTTCTTCCCGTTTCACTTGCTGGGCTGAGCCGTGGGCTAGCTGAAGTCTCCTCCCTCACAGGGTCCGTCTGGGTGGCACTGGTACTGGTGCAGGCCAACCTGCGGGGGGCGGCGGTCGGCCTGGAAACGTGCTCTTCCTGGGTTTTCTCTTTGATCACCTGATCATAAGAAGGCGGTGGCTAAAACGGTAAAAAACATAACGGTTCACTGGCCAACTTTATTTTTTTAAATACTGTCTTTTAATTTATAGCTTCTCTGTTTATGATGATACAATAAGGGTTCAGATATATTTTTTTATTGGTAATTTGGTGTATCTCAAGTTTTAGTATATGAGATACCAAAGTAACACATACAGATTCAATTAAAATGTAATGTAACAATGCATGGCTTGTTGTAGCAGCTTTAGGTCAAACAGTGCAAGATTTAGGTCAAACAGATTTTCTATTTGATGCCAAAAATAAAAATAGAATTTAAATGCATCCAGGGTGCGAGGATGCTGCAGGCAACTTCTATTGTACAACACAAAGCACACACGGATCAAATTAAGAACACAACTTGGTCTCCTAATGGGGCTGGCAGGGTAAACCTGCTGTACCTGGGGGTCTGCCTGGACGCTTCCTGGCCAGCTTGCCTCGGAGGCCGGAGGAGGAGGAGGTGCTGGGAGGGAAGTGAAGATACCAGTGGCCCCTGGGAACCAACTGCTATTGGCTAGAGGCTCTGCAGAGAGGATGGTGATCTCTGGTCGCCTATGGACACAAGCCACACCATTTCCAACCCTCAATACAATAATGTCACAATATAGTACAGCTGCCACTCAAGACAGTGAGGGAGTGAGAAATAGTAGAGGCATCACATTGTCTCTTTTTAAATTCCATTAAAAACCTCCCATTTGATACCTTACATCATAGCACATTCACCTACCTTCTCTCTCTACTGTGGTCAATCGGAGAGTTGGTTCTCGCTGCGGGCAGAAAAAAAGATTACCAAATGTGAATCAATTTGTCTAATCCGTCTACTGACAATGGACAGTTAGCCTTGATATATTGTAGACATTTCATTTGATGATATGAAGTTCTGTTGTGTATCTCACTTTGACGCAGAATCTCAGGGCAGTTCAACTCACATCGTTTGATGGCTGCTCGTATGGAGGACAGAGGTCCCTGGCTGGAAAACGGTATAGAAAAACATTACTGTTACCGGAGTGGGCCCTGCTTATCTCCCAAGCATAGCCCTGGGAAGAAGTTTCAACAAGGGGTGCTGATAAAAGGTGCCCGGTGGCGGGGGCAAAAGACAGGCCTATGGGACAGTTAAATCTATAAATATTTTATTAATTTATCAATTGAATTCAATGCGGATTGCTGCAGAACGGGCCAGGTGGACCGCCGTTCAGCAATTCTCTTGAACTCAAAGGTAGCCAGTCCACCCCTTTTAAATTCACCAAACAGCCCGCACACCCAAAACGTAGTGTGTGTATAAAAAACACCAACATATCTGTATTTAATTTATAAAAAATAACAGTAATAAAGTTCCTCCTGAATCTCCAATTCTTTGTTTGCATGCCTCAGTCAAGCTGCCGTTGGCAGACTACAGCTGGTCCGAAATGCTGCAGCCAGGCTGCTGACACGCTCCAGGCACAGCTGCCACATCACCCCTGTCCTAATGTCACTTCACTGACTGCCAGTGAAACGAAAGGTTGATTTTAGAATACTTCTAATGACTAATGACTACTTCTAATGAATGTCCCTTGTGCCAGACTAAAGACCAAATGTGACCGTTAGTTCTCTGTCTTGGCACCTTTGCTGTGGAAGTTAAAACACTTCTAAAAAACAACTTTTATAAATCCTGGTGTCCTTAGTTCTCTTCCCTTGTTTTAACCGCTGTTTATGCCTGTTCCTGCTTCTTTTATCATTGTATGTTATGGTTGTATCGTTATTTTTGTTTTTATGCATCCTCTCTGTTAAGGTGTTTAAAAGGTGCCATATAAATAAAGCATTAACTCCTCAATACAACAAGGTGTACAACACCCTCAGACGTCTCACATGTGGTCCCCAGGGGCACCTTTAAGCTTCATATTACCACAATGAGCCAATCATTTTGTCTCCTGGGATTTTCCCCTAACCCGTTAATCTGGCTTCTGATGTTCTTTGATGTTCATTGTCTGATACTTTTAACACTTAATAGATCATTTTCTACGTTGTCCGACACATGCAGACAACCCATCATTTAACAAAACAGATCTTGTAGATCATCCAAAATCAAATGTTGCGTTGCATCATGCCTACCTCAACAACAACGTTTCCCCCAAGACAGGTGACGGTTCGCCATTTAATACATCTCATCGACAACTTTGTTTTTCCTTCCAGAAAGCAAGTTTATAGTGTGTAAATCCGTCACTGTCTTTCACTTAAGTCCTTTTCCATCTGGGTTCGCTCACTTAATGCCAGGATCAAAACATCAGCCACGTTTAGAGGTCCATTGCATCCCATGGTAACCTGTGGTGTTTGCTCCACTAAGGTAGTTGTTCTCCACCTAAGGCAAAATTCTCTGGTGTGACGGAAGCGGGCCAATTAGAAAACACATATCTGCCTCATTAAGGAAAGGTGCCTGATGATGTAATCTGTAGTAAAGGATCCTCATTATAATTGCAACACAGAAATCCCATCAATGCCCCTTGGCACAATGAGCCAGGATGATAGGTAGAGAAACTTTTTTAAGTGGCTTATGGGGAGCAGGTAGGGGTTAGGTATTTTGGATGTTGATGGTTAGGCTGCAGACATTGGGGATCGACCCAGAACCCGCCATTTTTGTTTGAAATTGTTGTTACAAAAGTTACAAAAATATGTTAATACACTTCAGTGCAAAAAACGAGTATTCAAAACCATTTCAATACTTGCGGACAGACAGCGGTCTCAATAGTTTAACACCCAGGGCAGACTACATGAGCAGGTAACCATTTGTCAACAACAACATCAACAACAGCCTAACTGGCACATCTCCCTGTAATGCTGCCCCCCGGACAGCCCCCCCGGGGCTGTCTGTGAATGAGGATGAGAACGCATTGTTGGCCCATTCACAACCTCACCATCAGCAGATCTGATGGTTAAAGAGACAGAGTCCTCTTTCCCACCGCTCAATAAAAAGGTAAAGAAAAGTACAAAATACAATATCTGTGAAGCTTGGAGACTGTCAAGAAGGATCTACCTGTACTTTCGTAATTCTGTAACCTTTTATAAAGGTATCCACTCAAAGAGTGGATGGAAAGGGTTTGTGGTTTGTTTGTGAAGTGGGGTGAGCGTACCTGGAATGCGAGCGATCTGGCTTGGTCCTTTGCAAGTGATCTTCGGGGAGAAAGAGGGGAACGTCATGAACAAGGCAGAGGACAATTTGATGAGTAATGTATTTTAACAGAACAGTAGGCCGACATGAACTGTAATGTTGATGAACCTGTTACCAAACCTATCTTGTTTCCTGGCAACATTCTCCCCGTTTTCGTTTTAAAATAAGATACCAATAATTGTGCAGTGTACTTATAGGACAAACAATGTTGTTATTCATATTAATTAGTTGTTGTAAGGAACATATATTTAGAGAAATGAATGGGACAGACAATTATCTTGACAAATATCAACAAAGTTCTAACCAAGATATGCTTTAATAATATAACTGACCATTCAAGTTGTTCTTGTCCACCTCTTTTCCCCTATTAAGTTACCCATACCCTACCCACAAAATGTTTTGTGGGTAGGGTATTGTACAAATAAGTAATGGGCCCTGATGTTTTAAAAAATGCATGGTACTCCGTTTTGTCAGGTATGTGTTTGTTTGTAAGCAAGGAAACATCTTTCAACAAAATAACCAAGTCTAAAAAGTATTAAGTATTAAGTATTTTCAAACACTGGTTTATGTGTGTTATGAGTTTGGGTGTTTTAAATTAGGGTCAAAACATTGTGTGATACTGGTACAGATACAGTTGTTGTTAGCAACTATGCTAATGCAGACAGATAAAGAGCTTAAAGTTAAAAGTTAATGAAAACATTTAATCCAATTCTCATGTCTTTGAATGCAACCCCATTGAGCAGTTCAGCCCTTTCTGCCGGTTAACTGCATTTCCTGTCAGCTGGAATTCTAGATGTTTTGTTTACACAGCTCTCACCTGAAATCATGAGCTCATTGCTCCCCAACATAATCCACCTGGCGCACCTGTCTCTTGTTATCAATTACTGCCGCAGCACAATGGTTTACTCAAAACATTAATAGGATTTGTCACCAGAATAAGACAAATTAGCAAGTTAAAGATGACAAAGAAGCAAAACTAGCATTCTTATAACCTACAGAAAAACTGTCATTGCGTGTTATGTTACTTGAAAATGTATAGACTAGTCAAAAATGTGTTTATTTAGTGAAGATGTTCATACCTGTAAAGTAAAAATTGAATAGAGTACGGCTTTCTTCAAATCCCTGCCTTAGTATCCATTAAACGAAGAAACAGTCTTTGTGTGCCGGGAAACACAGAGGCCGCCAAAACACATACACACGCACACACCCACAGACACCAGCAGAAAATGGGAGGGTAGATGGTTTCTTGGTTACTTTCTGCTAGGCCAATCTGATGGGAAAGAATGTGGTAATTCAGGAAGTGCTGGTTGTACCACACAAGAGTGCAATGTCACTATCTCTCCCCTCGCTCAACCATGAGGTCAAAGTGAATAAATATAACACTGAACCTGGTCGTCTTGGGTGGCAGTTTCAAGTGAAGCTTAAATGATTAACTTTAACAGCTCTGTAACAGAAACCATTCAAACCCACATCTAGATGTGTGGGGTGGATGAAGGCGTAGCCATGCTCGTCTTATTGTCAAATATCAACATCTCACCCCCCATCATGTGGAGAAACCAACATCAGGGTGTTTGACTAGAATGTAATTGTCAGTGTGGCAGTGAAATTATTCTTGATAGGAAGTTAAATATGAATAATTCACAACAGTTACAAGGGTTTGTATTTCATTTTTCCCATATGTGATAGTACATCTTTGCCTTTGTCTTTCTTATGTATCGGGCAGTCAGCACAATCCAAGTCGTACATGTGCGAATACAGTGTTTCTCCCTCAGGAAGAATGAATCATTCTTCTGGCGTACCCCTTGCAACTTTGATTGAACCAAACACGACACTCAGGGGATGCTTTGAAAATCTTGATGTCTTGATGTTCAGAGAGTTAGACCCCTCCACTAGCTCATCTCAAATGTTGAGAAAAGTCCAGCAGATAGTCTTACATTTTTCTGCTTCATTGTGAGTTTTTATGGATATTTAATAGTGATCGTGCACCATTGAATGATTCCAACAACATTACATATTCCGTTCCTATGGACAGGAAACCAGATGAAATATGCTGGATGACTTTATTTATATTACTGTAAAGGTGAAAAACATTGTACAGGACACCTGTGGAGGCAGTGAACTCTGTTAAACAGCCCC
The DNA here is from genome assembly GCA_900302425.1 of Brosme brosme. Classification (NCBI taxonomy): domain Eukaryota; kingdom Metazoa; phylum Chordata; class Actinopteri; order Gadiformes; family Lotidae; genus Brosme; species Brosme brosme. The sequence continues at coordinate 23,338 of OMKX01043310.1, forward strand.
TCTCTGACTGAGAACATTTGCTGGTGATCTGTAGGACAGGCGTTCCCACAGAACAGGTGGTGATGAACCTAGTGAAAACAAAAAAAAAAATTTCTCTCCTTTCACAACCAGCAATGTGGACTTGAGATCGGATCAAATATCA
>OMKX01043344.1:0-11746 GCA_900302425.1 Brosme brosme
AATATAGCCTGTTGCTGTTTGCGAGACTTGGGTGAGCTGATGTGAGCTTATCAGCGCACCACAATAGAATGGAACAATTGTAACAATGTTTAATCTAGGCTAATTGCTCGACAATTTTTAGATCTACCATGAATCAAGAATATGGGTGTCTTGCGTTATCTTTGGTTCCCAAACAAACTGGCCTTGCAACGTAGGCCTAGGCTATCGCTGCGTCAAGCTCTATGAAAACGGCGCTAAATAAGTTTAAAAGCAGCGATGCATGAGCAGCCTAGTAGGCTAATGTTTAAGGCCCCATATGCGTTTTAAATTTCTAAATGAGTGACTGAAATGTAATTAAGCTAGGCCTACTCCCATTTATGCGGGCATGTTTATGGAAAATAAGTGCACGCCCCGCCACTCGTAACGCACTTGTAAAACGCATTTGTCAATTGATGGAACGGTTAAATAAATAAATCAATAAATCAAATGAATTACAGATAAATAATACGCAAATAATTCATGAACTACTGTTCTGAACCTCAAATTCTGAAAGCAGGACTTTGGAGAAATGTTATAACTTATAGCCTACTTTTTGGTGGAACACATTTGAACGAAATATTTATGACCCCCCAATGTTGACCTGAAGTTGGCGCCACTGACAACAGGTATACACTGAATACACTGAATACCTAATAAAGAAAGTGTGACCATATTGTCTGATCTAGGTCTTGGTAATATTTGTGTTTCAATTGGATGGCCACATGTTAATAAGACTTTACATGTTAATGAGTGACCCTGAGGGATCATTGCAACAGCTAGCCAGATAGAATCAAACAGCAGCAGGATTTAGTATCACAGAGAGAGAGAGTACCTGGGTCTCTCTCCACCTCAGCCAGCCTCCTCTCCAGCTGCTCTCTGAGCCGGTCGTTGGTCTGGATGCTCTCCTCAAGGCGCTGCCGCAGGGCTCGGATCTCCTGCAGGTGTTCTGCCAGCAGGTCTGAGGACACAGACTCACACACATGAGTCAGAGGCAGGGTGCTGGAGATCAGAGCCATAACACAGTGAACACAGACTCACACACATGAGTCAGAGGCAGGGTGCTGGAGATCAGAGCCATAACACAGTGAACACAGACTCACACACATGAGTCAGAGGCAGGGTGCTGGAGATCAGAGCCATAACACAGTGAACACAGACTCACACATTAGCATGCAGGTCACTGTAAACGGACTGAAATACACATTTTAAATGATTGTCTTATTATGTAATTCCCTATGTAAAGCTCTCCGAATTGCCTTTGAGTTGAATGTTTGCATTATAATTAAATGTTGCCTTGAATTGCCTAAACAGTGGCATCTATTGCAGGACTGACTCTAAGATTGTGTTAGAAATCGTTTAAATAAACCATTGAATGTCCGATCCAAAGGGAGTAGAAGAGAAGAGTAGAAGAGTGGACCTGGAGTCATGGCCCCGGCCTGCCCTGCGTCCTGACGCCCCGCTGCGCGCGCCTCAGACCCTCTTCCATCCCATTCCTCCTGAGGTGGTGCCCCGGGCCCGTCCAGGTGTTCTGGTTGACGGTGGCCGGGCTCCCTCTGGGCTTGGACGGAGCGCTGGAGCTCCAGCTCGCTGCGCAGGGTGGCGTTCAGCTCCTCGCTGTTCTCCCTCCACAGCAGCAGGCCCTGTGCTCTGCTGCTACGGTTACCGTCCCCGGCTCTGGCGCCGCCCACGGTGGGAGGAGCTTGATGGCTGGCAGGGTTGGGATCTCTTCCTGTCCCGTCTGTGTGGCCTTGATAAACACAGGTAACACGGTGAATGCCAATATTTACCATGCAGGCTTCTAAATAGCAGCGTCTCCATTTGGATTTTATGATGTCAAATGGTCTTTAAAGCCAATTGCTTCTGTCGTCTTGGCGACAGAACTCTTTAAAAAAAAGTGGTTGTCCTTAGTGTAAAACACTCAAATGCATTACGTTAAAGAGGCCTCAAACATATTATAACATATATGTCATAACCTTAACCAGCTGTTCACTTCAGGTGGATAGGTGGCACTTAATAATGCAGCTCCAGGGAGCCAGCTTGGGAACAGGACACCATGGCTCTCTGCCCGCCAGCCTTGTCTGCTGAGAGACGGCCGAGTGCAGCGCAATAGAGGACCTGAAGGGACACCACTAGTTGCTACTCGATCGGGTCTGAGGGATTCAAGAAGTCTTGATGCCTTCTTGACCTCATGATAATGGCCCGGGGAATATTGGGGGGGAGATATGCATTTTTAATAAGGAAACATACAGAGTTAATTGCAGGGACTGAATATAACCAAACGATAGATGTGGAGAGGGCCTGGTCATGTCAATCTCCGGGATACTTAATACTAAGATTGAACTTCGGAAATGGAAGGGACGGAGTCATTTTAGCAGACACTTTTATCCAAAGTCATAGTATTAATATTATTTAGGAGCAGGGAGGGGTTTAGGCAGCTAAGTAGGCTGGGGACATTAGGTTTGGAACCCAGAACTCTTTGGTCTGGGAGTCAAACATCATAACCACCAGAGGTACCCACTAGATTATCGAGACATTTCTCCATAATAAGATGCATGGCGATGCAGACGTGAACGGTTCGCATCGATGCAGTGACAGAACATAATCGAGAGTTTGGAAATCTAATTAGGCCTACATGAATGAAAAACATTGTTGTTTGTAAAGGCTATTGTTTAGGCCAGGGTACTCTGTAATTGGCCTATTGTGCAGAAACATCGACCGAACGATGGCTCTAAAGAGGAGTGCTGCTGCCGACCCTCCTGGGCAAGTATACACCGCTAAACACACGGGACTCATATTATCATATCTTAAAAAGAAGACGACTTTCAAATGACATAAACTGCTATTGAGAAGTCTGATTAACTGAATACACCGCCACAGCAGCGCTATGCTACTTTACATTTCACTTTCAGTTTTAATGTTGGGACGTTCCTGGCGGGCGGTCATTACACACATCAAACCGTCCAACATGGGGAACTCCCCCTACCCAAGCCAGCCACTAAACGTGGCAAACAAACCTATTTTAGTCTCAACAACAATATGCAACAGCTATGGCTTTATTTTGGACTATTTAATTATATAACCTGCTTCAAACGTATATAGCCTGCCTAAAAAGAAAAGTATAACATCCGACAAACCCTAGGATGTGTTTTTATTATAGCATCATGGAAATCCTTGTAGTTCAGCATTGACTACAGATATGTCCAGGCAGCCTGTCTTAGAGCTGCCATGTCAAATCTTAGTTTTGTAGATAACAGCATACATACATGTACTGATGTGGGTCACACAGATACTGGTATTGAAAAGATGCAGCTTGTGATATTATAGACTGTTGACTTTTGACTTCAGATTTTTCTGACTGCTTATATGGATGAAAAAGTTGCAATGTGTAGTAATATAGAAAATTAAGGAAGCGATAAATTGAGATGCATCGAGAATCGTATAGAAATGTTGCCAGGTGAACGGTAATAAAATCTAAAAAGTGAGGCCAATGAAGACTCACACCTCTTATAACCAACTTCAAAAGTTAAAAGTGAATGAATTAGAATGTAAAAAAAAAGAAAAGTATGATGAAAAGGTTGATATTTGAAACATTCATGATATAATAATCTTCCTGCGTGTTGGCTACTGTGCCTACCGCAGGTAGCCAGGTATCATGCTAACCACTAGCCTATACTGAACCATTTTTATAAAGAGGCAGCTTTCTATTGGAAAGTGATGACATTTGAAACCATAGTATATGTGCATGTGCATCCATAATCACGTCATCCACTCATACCGGGAGGATCCAGGGGTCCAGTGTGTGGCGTGGGGCTGCTGCGCCCCGACCCAGACACCAGGCAGGACGGGCACAGCTGGGATGAGCTGGAGCAGGACGAGGAGACCCTGCTGGGGCTCTGGCCTCTCAGCTGGCTCTGGAGGCTCTGGACCTGCTGGTTCTTCTCCTGCAGCTCCCTGGCCCACCTGGGCCAACCAATCACACACACTTTATGGATGTTGTGCTTTGGGGGAATAGCACTGAACTACAAAGGTACTTCAGAAGGGAAACAACTCAGCAAGAACAAGAAATGGATACAAAGTTTCAAATAAAAAAATATGCATGTGAGTATGGCAGAAATACATCTGGCAGATAGATTCAAACAACAAAAGGTCACCATGCGCTACTTGATTAGAAGAAAGGTCATGTAAAAGGTCGTTTTTGTAGTGGGGAAGGGAGTCTTGAATCCAATTTGTTTCACCTTCAAAGTAAAACCACTCCTTTTTACAAAGGAAATTCTATGTAAGAAAAAGAGAAAGTTCACTGCAAACACCATGCTGTCCTACTCGGACCTGAGCCTAACTGTCACTCACAGGTCCAGCTGCTCTCTGGTGGACTGGGCCAGACTGGAGTTCTGCTGGACCAGAGAGTGGAGATGCTGCTGCAGCAGCTCTCTCTCGCCCTCTAGCTGCAGCCGTAGGTACTCTATCTCCTGCTGAACGCTAGCAGGACTGTCCTGAGGAGAGCTGCGGTACTGCAGGTCCTGCTGCGTCTCCTCAGGGCTGCCCAGTAAGAATACGCATGATAGATAGGAGATGTGGGGAAAGATGTAGCTGATATATAAAGTAAAACTGAAACTTCCTGGAATAAACATGAGATCTGCATAAAGATATAGTTGATATATAAACTAAAACTACATGGAATATCCGCCAACAATGCCTAACATTGCAAAAATGATATGCCGTATATTGCTTGTAAAAAGGAAATCAGCAAAGACAACAAATGCTGGGTAGGCTGTTTCTTCCATTATTACAAACACATTCCAGTTAGTCACACACATTTATGTTCTAACTTCCATAAAAAACCTTTTTGTTTTTGAATGAAGTAACCGCACATGAATAAACATGTGGTATAGCTGCGGTATAATATTGAGAATAATGAGTGACGATGAAGAAGTCATTTTCAAAGACTCCAAGGCATCGACGTAGACCACAGAGCCCAAGAGGTCAGTCACACCACCATGCTTCTCCTGGTGGAGACCCACTCAGTGTCCTCATAGAACTATATGAGGACATCCAAGTAGGTCAGAGGCAACACACCGTACAAAACACAGTCTGCCCCACGGGCAGTACCACAGTGGGCTGCTGTGGGACCTGGGTGCCTAGGCTTTAAAATGGGGCCGACGACGGACGCTAAAATACCTCAAACTGCCCCAACCAGGTCCACATACAGAACCATAGGAACCAGTTAGGATACAGTCAGTGGTCGCTTCAGATGGTAAACAAAGACATGACTGGTGATACCGCGTTACTCATGAGCAATGGTAAAAAGCTACAAATATTGAAGTAAAAAAGAATAAAGACTATAAAATAGAACAATGCTGTAAATAGAGGTTGTATACCGTTGGGCAAGCTCCACAGCATCCTGATTGTCCTGGTGGCTGTCTCCTGGTAAACACAAAAGTCAACGAGTGGCATCAAAACCAACAATAACTGTAACCTGACTCAAATAAAACATAGAAAATGCGTCATATCAGAGTCTAAGTAAAGAACATCATAGCATTGGGAACCATCATTTAGATTGATGTGTGAGTCCATCAGTGCATCATCCATCAGCCTTCAGTTAAAGGATTTGGCCGTTTGTTATTCTCCCAGGTTAACTGTGGACATTGTATATGTCCAGGTGTAAACAGACATGATTTTTGCTCAACTCACCTCCATTCGCGGTGTAGAAGTGTTTCAAAATTGGTCTGAAGGCCATCAATTGACATCCATTATATCCCAAACAAGGGTTTAGCAGCTCCCATTGCTGTATCTTTATTTTGACCATCCCAGGTAAGCATATGAACTGCCCTGGTGAGGTAGGCTTCTCCAATAGTGCCCACAAACAAAGTTTCAATTTTGTGTTTACAAGCCACTGCACATCCTCACAGACTCAGAGCCAGAGGCACACAGTTAGAGTGCCAAGATCATGGCTGCATTTTTGGCGGTGTGATTATTCTGGATTCTGAGTGCAAAGCTGTCAGGACGGTAGGTGCATGAGAGGGTGATTTGTTAACTGATTTGAACACAGCCTTAACATTTACTTCTGAATCAAAATGAAGTGCTCGGTTCCCGGTTGTAAAGGTGCATTCACACCGAAAGCGAAGCGAATCTTCTACTCGCATTACTCGGGCAAGGTTGCTCGTGCGAACCGCAAACTTTACTCGCGCAAGTGATTCAGAATCTAACGAAATCCGCGCCAAAGTTCAAATATTTCAACTCACGCATCTGCGTTGTTCGCGCCGCGCCATTCTAGCCATTGACGCCGCCAATGTCTCGAATTCCCATCAATTGCTGTCTTTGCGTTAAATTTGTATGTATTGGCGCCAAAAATGTGCCTCACTTTTGGTGTGAATGCACGGTAAGAATGTAAGTAGAATGAAACACACATTTCCCTTTTTCCACACTGAGCCAGTCCATTGCAACTGATGGCTTGAAGCAATAAATAAAAACACAGTTCGGTCATAAATCCACCACGTGCTCAAAACCAGGACAACATTCAAGAATGCTAACTGCGCGCCTCTCGGTCCCTGAGTCTGTGAGCATGCACTGTGGCGTGATGACACAGAATGCTCACGCTGGGTTCAAATCAGTTCAAAAAAGACACCCTCCTACGGTTACCGTCGTGACTTATGAAATGTTGCTCTGCACTCAGAACACATAATCACCACACTGCCTCAACACAGCCACCATCTTCACTCAGAATACTAGCTGTGCGTCTGTCTCTAAGTCTGTGAGGATGTGCAGTGGCGTGTAAACGCAGAATCTAAAATGTTGTATTTGTTCCTTTATGGGCGGCACTATTGGAGAAGGCTACCTAGCCAGGGCAGTGTGTATGCGCTTACTTGGGTTAGACAAAACAAAGATTAACTTATGGGAGCTGCTAAACTTTCGTTTGGGATATAATGTATGTCAATTAATGGCGAACTGCCCGATTTTGGAACAAGTCTACACCGCGAGAGGAGGGGAGTTGAACAGAACTCATGGCTGATTTACATCTCAACATAGATGATGTCAACAATTGACCTGGGGACTTAACAAACCAGCCAAATCCTTTAAGCAATAGTATACATTAATATAATGTGTATATAAAAACCCACCTCTGTCCAGCCGTCCCTCCAGTCTCTCCAGGATACCTAGGCTCTTGTCCAGTTGCTCTCGGAGGACGTCTCCCCGGAACAGGTCCACGTCGCTGGCCTGCAGCAGCTCCTGGAAGGCCCGGCTCAGGTCCTCCAGCTGCCTGCGGTGGGACATGCCCAGGCCACGGCTCTCCTTCATCTGCTGCCTGAGCTTGGACAGCTCCCTGGCCTGCGACTGCACCAGGGAGTCCAGCCTGACAGCCACACAACAGGGACAGGTGAGCATTGGAACAGGCAAGGTGAATGTTTACATTGAGAGGATTTGTTAGAGGGCAATAATAGGAGAAACAGTTTACACACCTTTAGTGTGTTACAAATAATACAAATATTGTGTACGATACATGTGTTGTATCATAACTGTACCATTTTGAGTTGTACATTACAATATGGTCATCAATATAAATGTACCAATTTTGTAAATGTATTGTTTGCATGTACTTTAGAATTAATTATAATAAATATCATACGCCATTAAATAAATGTACTCACTATATAATAAATGCTCTGTTATCATTACTTTAATATAAATGCACTGTAATATAAATGTAGCCTGCATTGTGGCAGCAGTTTACCTTGCGGGCGAGGCAGAGCGACTGCGGTGCTGCACCTGCTGCAGCTGTTCACTCATGTTCCTGTTCAGACTCCTCTCCCTCTCCAGCTGCTCGTTCAGCACACCGATCTTATCCCTCATCCTCTGGTCCTCTCCTTCCCGGCTTTCCCTCAGCTCCCCTCCAGAGGGACACCTCTCCTGGCTGCGTCCACCGACCACGCCCGGCCAAGCATGGTGATCTCTGGAGGCGTCGATCGGCGTGGAGACCAGGTCGCTGGGGAAGATGTTGCGACCCAGTAGGCTCTGCATTTGCTGAGCAACCCGGGTCTGGTTCTCCAGCTGGAGCCGTAGCTCCCTGACCTGCGCCTTGAGCTCCACGGGATCCTCCGACATGCCGTAGTCCTCGAAGGCCTGCAGGCTCTTCAGACTCACCTGGAAGAGAAACAACTCAATATTTCAAAATAAACGTCAACAGATTTCAACATTAAAGTCAACAGATTTCTATGTAAAAGTCTGGAGAGCTGACCTTGTTAGAGCTCAGAGCAGGGGAGCTGGGGTAGGAGGTGGATGTTGAGTCCAGGTTCTCAGCAGAGGAGAAGGACCCTTGCACCTCCTTCAGCAGAGAAGGCAGGCTACAGGCGCTGCCCCCGGGCTGCAAGCAAACCTTCAGATCTGAAGAGCACACAGACACACACAGGGTCAACATTCAGATCAGGGTCAATGTGGTGAGGTACATAGAGGTAAAAAACAACCACAAGTGTGTTGAAATACAGTCGAGTTCCATGACAGGAAATAGAGGTGAAGAAAGTAAATAAAGGCTCAATATGCTGGTGACTGTAGTGAGATATAGAGAGGAAAAAGAGGAAATATAGGTGAAGAGTTATGCATTGTTTAAAGCAGGGGCCTTCTTAAATTCAGTGAAAACATGCAAAAACAGTGTGAAACATTGACGGTTTGTGCAAAGCCATCAACAGTGAAGGGGAGGTTGAAACCTAGAGGTTAACACCGGTGTTATTAGGTACAAATATCTCAGCTCATAAACATTCGCGTTTCCGCCTCAGTTCATTGATCATGCAGAAAGACTTTGTTTAACCACCACCAGTGGATTAGTATCAACTCGACCACTAGCTACCTGTGCTACTGCTCTCTTCCCTATCGTTCTCACTCTTGCCACTGGTTTCGTAACCCAGGTCCTGCAATTCCACCTGCACGCACTTGTCGTCCTGCTCCAGAGGGGGGGCTGGAGGCAACAGGTGTTGAGTTAGGAAAGGAATAAGGGATGTGTTTAATGGTTGTAACATTGAGAATGTGCTAGTCATTCTCTTTACGTATTCCCAGTTACAATAAATTGACTCGGTTTCATCTCATTAAATAACATATATTAATTAGTTACTCATTCACTAAATTAATTCAATTGATTAAGTAATTCCATGAAGGAATTGAATTCCCAGAATATTTTTTGGGCGTTAAATTAATAAATTAATAAATGAATATCTAGCCCCCTCATATGAAACCACCACAGCGTGTGTGTGTCCTTACCTTTCTGAGCAGGGTCACAGGGCAGGTTGTTGATGGTAACCACAGGCATCAAGGAGGAGGCCAGCTTCTCCTCAAGGATCTTACACGTCTTCGTCTTGTCCTTTGGAGCCTTCTGAAGACTCTCCAGCTGGGCATTGATGTTGCCTGGCATTCCTTCTGAACTCAGGCAATCCGCTGCTGGGGCTTGGGTCTCGTTCTCCCCTCGGAGCCTCCTCTCCTCCTGCAGGCTGGCCTGAAGGGTAGAGATCCTCTGGGAGTGATCGCAGAATGCCTTATAGAGGAGGTGGATGTTGCGATGGAGCTCCTGGGACGAAGGTTGGGACTTCCTTCCAGCAAAAGCAGCAGACCCGTGCCTATTGGAGGGTTTTTCCTCCAATAGAGCTTCCTCCACCTGGCCATGGTCCTCCAGTTTCGCCAGCTCCTGCAGAGAGATCTGAAGCCTTTGCAGGTGGTGTTGGAGGTCAGGAGTGATCTGGGCTGATGTTCCAGAAGACAAGCTCTGAGTGGTGCAGTGTGCTGCCAGAGAGGCGATGGCCGACTCTGCTGCAGCCAGACAGTCTGACAGACACCTGGTGATCTCTCCATGAGTTAAACTGCCTTCAGAGCACCCCGATTTGCCTTCAATATCTCTTGACCTGCCTTTGTGCACCGACTCTCCTGCAATTTGCCTAATGAAGTAGTCCTCGTGGTGAGTGCCAGTGTGGTTAAGACCAGGAAGTACACCACTGGCCTCAGAAGGAGTTCTTTCTTCAGACTCCGTATCCAGTCGGTTTAGCTCCCAGCTCCCTTGTTGAAGCCGGTCTGTACTTTGCTCCTGAGCGAGGTCAGAACCCCAGGGCACATTGACAGTGCCTCCTGGATTCTGAGCCGCTAGAGATGCGTTCATCTGCTGCAGGGCGCTCACCAACCTCGAACACAGCTCACGAGTGGCTGCGGTTGTGGGTGAGGACAAGGAAGCCTGTATGGTGGAAATGTCCCTGCCGGTCATGTTGACAAACTCCACAAGGTGGGCGTGGAGCCTCTCCTTCTCCTGCAGGGTCTTGTGGAGCTCCACACATTCCCTCTGCAGCGCGGTGGCATCTGAGCCCACCGAGATGGTACAAGAGCGGTCGTGCAATCCGAGACTGAGGCCGCTGTGGCTGTCCAGGTTGCAGGCGGTGAGATAAGCGATGGTGGATTCAGCAGCCTGCAAGGCCTCGGCATACTGGCGGTTGAGGCAGTCCTTCTCCTGCAGCTGGGCGTGGATCTCCTCCCACTCAGCCAGCTTGTCTTCCAGCCCGTTGATGAGGCTCTCCTTCTCCTGGCACTCCTGGTGGAGCAGCTCCAGCTGGGCCAGCAGGGCACACGAGTCAACCTGGGTGTCACCCAGGAAGGCCTCTCTGGCCTCTGGGTTATTATCGGAGGCTGTGGGGCTGCAGCTGCTACCATGGATGTACTCGTCGAAATTGGACCCGGGAGTGGTGCTGCGCTCTAGCGACAGGGGGTATTCAGAGCCCTCGGACAGGAGCTGGTCCGACTCAGAGATGTGATTCAGGTGTATATCCCGGAGAGGCTCAACGGTGTACGTGTGGTGGAGCAAAGGTTGTGGTTGGTTGGCCCTCCAGATGGTGCTGCCCCGTTCTGATATCAGTCTCACTGGCACAGGGAGGCGAGATCTGCCACCAGCCTAACATAGGAATGGAAAAACGTTGATTGTATGTTATCACATTGTATATTCTGATTTATGGCAGGCAGTGTTTCCCATACATAGACCAATGTGTGGCGCGGCGCCACAGAATCAACATCTGTTCAACGAATTGATTCCGGGGTTGAAAGTTTTTTTTGGAATTGGAAATATAAATATCGTTCCGTTCATTCATCTCCGCATAGCACTCTTTCTCCCTGTCATTCTCGTTCACACACACACACACACACACACACACACACACACACACACACACACACACACACACACACACACACACACACACACACACACACACACACACACACACACACACACACACGAACACACGAACACACAAACACAGAGCGAGAGCGCGAGAAGCGCGAGAAGCGCGCACACTTGCCAGTGGGGACTTCCGTAAAGTTGGAAAGAAATTGGCAGATTCGGGGTTTGCGGTTGAATAGATCATCAGTGAAACATCGTTGTGACACAATTGACACCTCTAGCTAAATGTAGTAACCTAGAGAACCAGCTACAACCTTGTTTTCATCCAAACGAGCCGTCTTTAGCGAACAGTGAATTGCATTGCTTCAGGGCCGGCGATTGCAATAGGCGACCTAGGCGATCGCCTAGGGCGACAAATGTGTTGGGGGCGCCCTCTAGTGGCGCCCTTAATTAATACATTTAATTTAATTTAATTAAACAAGCAAAATAAAACATGTTTATTAAACATGATCATCCTAGGGCGCCCCCTCAGCCCCACATTTACTTATGCGATTTAATTTATGTTTTTTGTAAATCATTTTCCAACGGGTGGGG
>OMKX01043362.1:0-10314 GCA_900302425.1 Brosme brosme
GAAGCACTGCTTCACCTGTAGTCTTATAGAAGCCTCCAGTGGGTGTGAATATATATATGTATATATATATATATATATATATATATATATATATATATATATATATATATATATATATATATATATATATATATATATATATATATATATATATATGTATATGTATATGTATGTATGTATTACACACATATATAGCTTTTGGCAGGAAAAGAAAACCAAGTTTTAATATAACAATTCCAAAGTATCATGAATGTGTATGAACAAATGTGTTCTCTGCATTATCAAAATTTGTTCAATAGTTCAATAATAAATCAACTCCAATAAATCAGTTTGAACAGATTAAACAATCAAATGAAATAAACAATTAACTCAAATAACAGTATCAAAAAATAAAAAATATATAAACACTGCCACTAATATGAACAAGCAGACACTGTGTGCGAACTATTCCATTGTTTTCCTATCGAGAAAGCGGCGAAGCAATTTAGGGAAGGGGGGAGGCATGCCTCCGACCCTGCGGCAAGTTATTGCAACTTCTATTTCATTAGGTTTGTAGTACAGTCCAAAGAGCCCGAAGGGTTTAAGCTGTGGCAGTTCATTTTAAACTTGCTGTCCTCAACGTGCGTGATGTGTTCAGTACTTTGACTACAATACATGAGGACTTTGGAGACTTTTCATCATGATTTTATTAACTTTTGGGATTAAAGACGCAATCTGTAACATTTCAACTAGCTTGTAGCTCAAAATGACATGGACATATCTGTAGTCAATGCTGATCTGATGGTGATTTCATAATGTTAGCAATAACATCACATCCTATAACTGATATATGCTACACTTAAGAAATGATAGCCAGCCCGTACCTCTCTCTTTGTTTACAAGAAACCTACTGTCGACCCTAAAACCCTTCCCACTCGCGCCACCCAGCCTGCTGACCTACGCTAGTTCACAGTTACACAGCCGGAAGGGTAGAGTGGACTGAACACTGTTGATTTTTTTTTAATTCCCACCATCTATTTGTGAAGTGCTCAATATTACACATTGCGACTTCAAGTCAATGGGATACTACGGATCCGTCGATTTTGAGAAGCAGTAACGAAGTCTCGTTCTGTGAGGAGGATACAAAGATGGAATAGTTTATTGACTGGCTTTGGGGGAGTAGAGGATGCGTAGGCCTGAGTACAATTAGTCCGCAGAGAAGGCTAAGTAGGAAGAGCGGAGCCAGAATCACTATCCTCTACCATCGTAAAATGATCTCCGCTAGTGCAAAATATATCAAAAAGCGCGACCTACTTTAAATAACAGGCTGCTGGGAATTTGGTTATAGACTCCAGTTAAGATATAGTGCATGTTTGTTTTTTCTCCACTTGGTCTTGCATAGCGCTTGTGCTGCGTTGCAATTTCACAAAAACGCATGCACAATGTACAAACCACCTTTTTTTTGTTTTATGGTCCTTTGAAGTACCCGAATACATCCAAAGCCATGTTCCTTAATTGGAGCTTAAGTGGGTCGTGTTTTCAACGATGCTCATCGGCAATGCCATACAGCTGCACTATAACTTCCAGCACTGCTCAAACCCTAATCCATTTCCACCCAGTGTATTAAACACAGAACAAGACCTAAATGTAATGTTCCAACATGTGGAGCATGGTGATTCAGTGCCACTATTTCATTCTTTGGGGAGAACCCCGATATGATTTCAGCTCATTTGGTGGTATTAAGCCTGCAAATAGTATTGTTTCTAGGTGCTATTTAAGGAGGCTATCTCCCCTTTATCGGTGGAATTTCCGATACCAAATTATCTGTGATCGGCCCATATCATTTTATAGGCACATATCGACCGACTGATAAATAGGTCTGGCTCTAGTGTTGGTCCTGCTGCCCTTAAATGAACTCCTGTTCTCTTTTAATTCAGTCACAAAATTAATTACAGTTACAAATGTTACTCATGCTCTGATGTTGATGTTTCTATGCCACAGTCGTCAATCCCATTTCTTTCATGGGATTTCATCAGGTCTTCGTAGAAGCGTAGTTGTTTTCCCAAATTTCTTCTCCTTGTGTTGCTATCTAGTGCTTCAGAAAAAGAGGATGAGGAAGAAGGCCGGCTGGGGCCAGGCTGGAGGCCCTACAGATATCATGAAGGCTTGTCAGGAGATCACGGCTGGAAAAGGTGCTGTCTCTTCCTAATGCGGGTTTGGTCCACCCCAAAGTCATTTTCTTACCTTGGCGGTGCAGAATGCAGCCGGCCATATATTGACTCAACCTAATGGGATAATAAATCAGACATAATTTCGAGCTATAACTTTTCTTATTTGAGAAATGGTTAGTAATGTGGATCTAATCACTGATAATGTAGAGGCATTCTTTGTGGAACAGCCTATTTAGACCAGAACATTGGATCGTTCCACTGTAATGCAGCCATTAAGACCGGCTCTCTCAAGCTGAGTCGCGACATTACAATAACCTAAATCCCAGACTGTATCTAGTCTCATTTCACAAGAATGTAGTTAAAGTTATATATTGCTCTCTTGTAATGCAGGTATCTATGGGTTATCTAAATCGGAATATATGGAGCATTTTCCTAAGCCAGCATTTTAACATGTCACCTCTTTAAACTATGCTCACCCTCTCCATAGTTGACCTGGCCAGCTGGGAGAAGAAGATACGTCGAGATGCTGTTGCCGAGCGACCAGACGGGGAGCCAGCAGGGGATGCGCTGGAGACGGTGCTGATGGAGCACCTGAGTGATGCTGCAATGGAGATGAGCAGCCCATCTGAGGAACTGTACAAGGATGGAGTTCTTACACTGGGCTGTATAGGTAGACAATCACTTGGCCAACATGGGGTTAAGTCCTGAAAATATCTTGTCAGGGCTTAGTATAGGAGGTGAGATGGTGCAGTGGCTATGGGTGTTCGACCCCAGCCGGAAGGTACTGGGTACCTTCGATGTTCACAGCCAACCTGTAGGCATCCTTCTACAAGATGCCTAAATCCTACCTGTTCCTTAATAACATGTGTCTGACTTCGCAATAAGTAATTTTGTATAAAGTATCTGCTAAAAGACTGAATAGCAATGAGACCTCCTGCCTAACGGATATGAGTATGATGGAAATCTTTGACCAATGTTTCCAGGCTTTCCGAACGTCGGCAAGTCCTCTGTGATCAACAGCCTGGTGGGAAGGAAGGTGGTGAGCGTCTCTCGTACCCCGGGCCACACCAAATACTTCCAGACCTACTACCTCACCCCCACGGTCAAGCTGTGCGACTGTCCGGGCCTGGTCTTTCCTTCCCAGGTGGACAAACAACTACAGGTGCGTACACTGCACTGCACTGCTTGCACCACTTGACTGTTGAGAGTGTAAATGTTAAACTTTATGTCAAGAAAAACCTTAGGATTCAACATATGCATTGCTGTATACATTAATACATTGTTATACTTTTAATCAAAGTATTAAAATCTGTTCCTCTTTCTTTTTCTATGCTGGCTGTTATTGATTGCCGTTCTGTGTTTATGTGTTGTTCACGCTGTTCGTGCAGATCCTAGCGGGCATCTACCCAGTGTGTCAGCTGCAGGAGCCCTACAGCTCGGTGGGGTACCTGTGTGAGCGCACCAACTTCATCTCCTTGCTGAAGCTCAAGCATCCCAGCCTGGAGGACCGACCCAAGGCGCAGGGGGACCACGAAAGACCGGAGCCTGGCTGGACCGCCTGGGATGTGTGTGAGGGTGAGGGAGCGCGATTACTTTACCCATTCAAACACAGGGCTTATTTGTAACGGAAGACGGATAAAAAGACACCCCTATGGCGGCTCAGCCTGCTAAGTGTGCTGACCATTTAGGCAGTACGCCCTGCAGAAGACCCAGGTTTGAGATGCAATATGTCCTCCCTCTCTATTTCAATCCACTTTCCAGTCTTCACGCTTCTGTCCTTGAAGGCACAAAGCCCTTAAAAATAAAATGAAAAGACATCTGACCCAGATATTGAAGTGGAAAGGAATCGCACACTAGAAAGATATTGAATAGGATTTGCTAGGATTTGATATCAGGGTGAGTAATAACGAGTGTTTTATTCAGACTAATTTAGCAAGCGAAGTAATTTATTCACATCAGCTTCTTGTAATAAACCCCGGGGCAATGCAGTAGCAACGCTTCTTTCTATGACCATTTAGATCGACAAATTCATGACTGTGTGAACGTGAACCACTCTGGTGCCCTCACTGGCTGTGTGTAAATCCATGATGGCTGCGCCCTCACAGCCAAAGGGTTATTTTGTTAAAAAACATTTATTCCATGTTGACCGCATAGGCGTTTGGGGCATCATACCATATTAAAGATTGCGTACATGCGTACATTGACCGTCACTTCCTATCAGTTCTAGTTTATATTTCATCTCTACCTGTGTTCTGCCATACAAATGTTGATGTTCTGCTGGTGGCTTAGTCTCATGTATTTTAATGTGTGCTTGCCATCTAGCCTGGGCAGAGAGGAGATGCTATAAGACAGCGAAGGCTGCTCGAAACGACGTATACCGTGCTGCCAACAGCCTCCTGAGGCTGGCTGTGGACGGCAGACTGTGCCTCTGTCTCCGACCCCCGGGCTACAGCTGCCTGAAGGGTAAGATGAAGACAGAAAGGCCTATGTTTTATTATGATGACTTGTATCCAAGTGCTTAGACGAGTCATAAAGCAGCCTCAGCAGCAGAAGTGTAATTTAATGGTCTCGCAGGACACTGGGAGAATCACCCGGACCTGCCGGAGATCATCGCCCTGCAGGGACGGACGGAGGGCGAGGAGACAGGGGAGAGGGAGGAAGAGGAGGAGGATGAGGAGTCCAGCACTGAGCCGGAGGAGGAGAGAGACCGGGACGCGGACGACGATGAGGACCGAGACGGCGACGACGAAGACGAGGGGTTCAGGGAGTCCAGGAGGAAGGAGGCCGTGACCCCCGGGAGCCTCACCGTCAACATGTTCAACGTCCTGCGAGAGAACGAGTGTGAATGATGATGAGGATGATAATGATGGCGACGGGAGGAAGGGTGGAGCACTGATGGAGGAGTGTGGCTTGCACCGTGTGGTACCCTCGCCCTTTTTCCCATTTATAAGCCCAGTTCTCTCATTCCATTCCATTTGTTTAGTTATTTCCGTTTCATCCCGATAAAAGCAACCATAATTTTTCTCTTTTCCCCCTCACGTCAAAATTTGACCATTCAAAGAGCCATTCAAACCATTTGTTTTGTCGGTGAAGTTATTTTTATTTCAGGCCTTCCCGAACACAAGTATTTTCTCATGTTATCGTGTCAGTTTTTTAACTGAATCACCTCCTATTCATTTTCTTTTATTTCCCCCATCGCATCAAAATTTGATTAAATCAATTGTTTTATTGTTTGTTATCTTTATTTCATCCCTCCCCGACACCTACGTTTTTGTCACATCGTTAACATTTGTTTATGAAGAGGATCCACTCCTGTTCATTACATTTTTATTTCCCCCCTCGCATCAACACCTGAAGTACTTAGTTCAGTGGCACCCTGCCCTGCTCGCTCCACGTGCTTCATCGTCCCCACTAGTTATATTCTAGGGATGTGTTGCTCTTGCTTTGATTTGATCTACCCTGTTTTTCTCGCCTGTCGTTCATGAAAGCGATAGATAATTAAAAGCTTGTTTTCCTTAGCCAGTAATAGGGACTTTCTGGAATAATCTCTCGTTGGTCCTCAATTTGTTTTCGTTAATAAGTGACCTCATCGCTGGGATGCCAAAGCTCGGGAAATGTCTTTGGACGCCGGTCAGGATAAAGAAGGAAAAATATCAGATGATGAGGTCATTCGTTGGGACAGACATTTGCTTCCCAGAAAAGAGGAGGGAGCTAAAGCACTTTAAGTCATTATAAAGTTGAATAGCAACCATGGCATGTCTTTGCTTCGGTTGAAGGGGTCGGGGTGGGGCGGGACGTAGTTTGTGGGGCGTTGTGATTGGTGGAATGAATAGGGGGAACAGACTTCCCCACCTGTTTCCATTGTAAAGGAAGTGTATACACTCCACAGTCTGAATTTGGCTTTGATTTGAATATATTAAGTGATTCTGATTTTATTATTTATGGTTCCACCCATTCAACCCAACCAAGTACTTGATGGGTGGGGTTGAATCAGTTTCTTTGTGGTACTCGGAGTGCTTACCTGGATGGCCCTGTAGTGTTTTAACTACCTTGAAAAGGTTCCCATCATATCCAATTGGAGATGCAACTGGACCAGGCTGTTGGCCCATGCAATGCCAGGGCTCTGTTCTGCTCTCACTTAGAGAAGGATATACTGCAATTCATATCAGACCAGTGAAATATTTCAAAGGCTAGTTTTATACTTTATATTTTCAATAAATAAAATGTCAAATGACCGAAGTTCGAATCCTAGCTGTTCATCTTCCCCATCCAAATATATCGGTCCCTCAATACAGTTTATTTTTCTTTTGGTCTTTGACATTTCTACTTTGTTATGAATTGTGGTATACAACACATTGCTTTTGGCCACTCTATCCCTGTGTGGTGTGCTAAGCCTATGCTACAATCCTACGAGTGCTGTATTTACTTTTTTCAGTGTGCTGTTGTACCTCATGTTCTGCATTACAACTTTAATGTAAAGAAAATCCTACAGCACAGTTCTGTGTTACCATGTAATACATAACACTGCGACGACCACATGCACTGGTAAGCTGCCATTGGTATTGTGTGAAGCTACTCGTGAACACTACCCTGCTGTTCCAAGCACAGTGGGCATGGTTGTGTTTATCTGGCCTTATGGACAATTATTGACTAACTTTTAGAGTGAGGGCAAGTGAATATGAAGCCATTTTCTGCATTCATCTTCTTCCTGTTATGGCTTATGGCAATGAACTGGACTGCTCTCTCTGCAATAAAAAACAATCATTTAAAACAAATGAGAAGTCTGTAAATGGCTGAATGTTGAGATTAAGATCCTACCCTAACCCTAATGGCTCCAGAACTTGTTACACATATAGTCTTGAATATATTGTAGCATAATGAACATTGTGCAGTACAAGCTGTATATGCATCACATGGGGCAGATTTAGAAGGACTGCCTAGTGATTGATTGGTCAATAAGTTGTTGGCGTTACCTTCTAATTGATCTGGGACCTTGTGTGTGAGACAGTGACAGTAAAGATAAATGCCTCTTATTAAACTTCAACTGAACTAAATATATCAATAGACCTGGTAAAACATTATCTTTGAGATGGCCTGCATACCTCATATAATCCATATTTATATCAAAGGCTGTACTATACAAACATGTGAAAGACTAAGAATTGTTTCAGAGTCAAGGCAAAAACCAATAGAATAATGTTCTAAGCCAATTATTTTAAGTAGGATACATCAGTGCTAATTTGCCATAACAACATGATGCCCCAAAATAAGGACAAGAGGAAAACGTATATAGCCACAGAATTAGTTTGGGATCCTTGATGGTTTTTCATTTATTTTTGATGGTTTTAGAAAACAGCTGAGCAGCCTTGGCCCCTCTGTCATTAACAACGTTTCATTAAGTTCCTCTTACACAGATGATGAAGAATGACTGCTATAATGGGGCTGAAAACATTTGCAAACGGCACCACACACTGGCAATGATTTACTCCTATAGGATCCCCCATGTGGAGCATGATAGCACGCATTAAGATGAAATATGGAGATCACCATCCCTGTAGCATATGGAACGTGTTAACGCCTCTTCCATTTGCTAATTAAATTAGCTTGCTAGACATCGCCTCATCAGTTGAGATGGGGAGGAGGCGTAGGCCTATTCCTCAGAAAGGAATAACCTATTGGAGAAAGCATGTCTCACTGTCTGGATAGACGCCTAACCCTCTCAACAACAACACACCCACTGGACCCATCAATAGGTGCTCTGATTACTCATTACAGTTTTTAGTATGAGATGGTAAAGATTGTGAGGGAAATTCCAGATCTCTTGTAGATAGTTTAAACTAAAAAACTAACTTGGATTACTTTAATTTACTGTTTAATTAATCCTAACTTTACTGGACTTGATGGATGTTATTTCACACACTAGATAAACAATGGAGAGGGGGGGTTCCAAACTTATGAAATCATGTGGAAACATTTGTAAATGACAGCCCGAGACTTTGAGCTTCCTAATCCCTTCAGCTATAGCCTTTAATTGTCTTGGGGCCCAGAGACCTGTATGACAGTAATTACAGTCAGACGAAGACCGCCAGATTTACTGGTGGTGCACCACACCACACCATCAATTAAAAAATAGTGTTAATTAAATTCTGGTGTGTCAAATTGGCCTCACTGCCAACATTGGTCACGCCAATAATGCCCATGTGGTTTGAATTTACTTATTCATTCCTTGGAAAGGAACGCACGAGGGAGAGAAACAGACAGCTCTCTTATGATGTATGTTGGGAGGACTTCTGCCGTCTTTCTCATTCACTATGCTCCGGTGGTGACCACCTAGCTATAGGCTAATGTTTAGGAGACCCACTCGCCAATGGATCAGTTACATACAAGATCCAGAACATAACGTTTGTGTGTTTTACCCCAGTTCCCATGATGCACAATTGATATTGTAAAGGATTGCATCATACTACGTGCATTGCTTTTATTGAACTACCACAGGCCCACATCCACACACAGATATAACAATGTACACACTTACAAGTGCACACTTACACAAACACACTTAAGTAGTGTTGTAAAAACATTCTAGGACCGCTGGGACCATGGGCGAACAAAAGCAGGCACAGGTGTGCGAGGGCTGCCTAATAGATCCTGACAGATTGAATATAATAGGAAGTTAAAGCTTGCTCTATTTCAATGTGATATATTGCAGCAACAGCAAGACAGAATCATAAGAGAACAATGCAGTTCTCTATATATAGTTAACATGGTTTGTACACCTACAATATGTAGTCACTAGAGGGCTATCAAGGCTAGCATTAGCATGTGCTATTACTGTTAACAGTTACTGGTGCACAACAGCTGGCTGATGATACATAGCCTTTCTCATTTCTGGTGTTAATAATGTGTATGTGCAGTATGTGTTACATGATAGCACTCCCATGCTCCGTTTTATCGGCATTGTAAAGTCGGGGCACCAAAGTGTCATAAATGCGCATGCCATTGTTTCTCTTTCTTCTTCGTGACCTTTGCTCTTTTCTCTACGGACAACCCTACAGAAAGTCACACATCGAGGCAACCTATATATCTATCCCAACGAGTGCAGTGAGCCACTGGGAGTTTGCTCTAAACATGAATGAGACATTTAAACAAAATACCGACACACAAACACAGCCACACACACACAGGTTTATTCACAGCCAGGACAGTTGTCTCTCAGGCTGTATCCTGATGCTGGGGTAGCATTGTGGGGGGGCTCCTCCTGGCCCCAGAACTCACCATCATGCTCTGCCCCCAGCCTCCACCCTCCAGTCAACCCCCCTGCACTCGATCCAAAATGAAACAGGGAACAGCAGGGGGAAATGGGGAAAGACACACCAGAAGGGCCACAAAGAGAGATGGCATCGTGATGACATCTAGACACAGATGCCATGGATTCCTCCAGGAAGTTGGCTATCACCCCCCTGTCAGATCTCCCCTTCACAAGTGAGCGAGCTTCAGACAGTTGAAGCTGAGGATTCTGGGACTGGGAGGGTTTTTGAAGTGAGGCAGCAGCAGCCGCAATTATCACAGGAGGGCTGGCCCAGGTAAACACGCAACACCTTTATTATGAACAGATGGCTTTGACCATCTGCTCATTACATAATCTCCATTTCTCTATTCAGCAGAGGCCTCCCATAGTCTCCGTACAGAAGATGACTTTATGGCAGTGGGGTTTGTTTGTTGAAGGAGTTGGGCCCTGAGTGTGGAAAGGCATTGCTTTCTTCTTGGCGTGGAGGAAAACAAAGTACTGCCAGTATGGACTTTTTAATTAAACAGCACTTTTATAAACGATGGCATCAAGCAGATTAGTAATTTGTGTAACAACAAATAACTAATATGTGTGTTTGTGTGTGCATGGTTGGGCATGAGCTTGTGTGTGTGTGTGTATGTTTGTGTGTGTGTGTGTGTGTGTGTCAATACCGTGTGTGCGAGGGTGCTTGTGTTTGTTTGTTTTTGTGTTTGTTTGTGTGTGTATGCAGGTGTGTATTGTGTTTGAGTTTCTTTCTGCATCAGGACTTGAACTATTCCCCTGCTGCCTTCGGGTGCCATGTTTGTCTGTGATCCTGTTTGTGCATTGGAGTCCATGTGTCAATCTGTATTTTTAGCACCACCTCTCACTGCATTG
>OMKX01043398.1:0-12461 GCA_900302425.1 Brosme brosme
GGGGGCAGTTTACATAATGAAACATGCTCGGCTGTCCCCCTCGCACAACAAGTGTGGGTCGTATTTAGTACCCCTCTTTGCTGTTGATACATGATTACATTTTGGGGTTGTATTATGCTATGTAACATACCCTGTTAAAGTAAAGAAATGTAAGACTATGCGTACAGTTGTGCTTAGAATAGACCTTTTCAATAACACAATAGCCAAGGGCCCATAGATTACCATGCACATTTAAACAAATCCAATCACAATGGATATGTTCTTTACAAATATTTGTGCAGTTAAGTTACCAGCCCTGAAATAATCAAATACTAAAAGTAAATAACTTGAATGTGTAACTTGCAATTTCACTACAATTACACCATGCCCTGAGAAAAGGTTTGCAACCATTTTCTTTCTGTTTATTTCCCACTTCAAAGGGTCTTGGGAAATACGGTGTGTTGTATTACAATGCGGTAATCATCGTCGTCCCTACAATCTTGGCAAGCTGCCTAACAGGGGACTTAGAAAAGGTAAAAAACTATTTCACAGCAAGCTCCATCGCTGTGTATGCCCAGAAGACCCATCAATAAACTGAATAGATACTGCTCAGTACTGTGTGACAACCATGATATTTCCTGTTTCCTACTGTTATTTACTTAACTGTATTGTTTTTACAATTTGTACATTCTCTTGAAAAGGCCCAAAAAACACCTCATTATTATTATTTGGTTCCACAGGCAATGGCCTTTGAAAATTGGGTGACCCCCACTTTCACTATTTGTTTCCTTATGTCCTGCATAATGGGGTAGGCTCATGATTTTATCTATTTTGTACAATGTCTATGTGATTACATACATAAACACCATTATCTGATTCCAGTGAGGATTTTGTACTTTTTCTGTAAAATGTGCACGTAGATATCTCCTATATTTGATTACACTTGTTTTGAAAAAAAAGTTTTCAGTTGATTTAACAACCAACAGCTTGCTACAATTATCATCAACAGTAATGCATGTACTGTACTCTGCAAAATAACGCACTCTGTGTTTTAATACCTAGTGCTTTTCTCCCAGCTTTGTTCTGATGTATTCCATAGTCCTCTGCAGCCACTATAACTCAGCCCTTACTACAACAGTAGTGGGGGCAATAAAGGTAAGACACAACATAGTGGCCTATCTCCATATATCAAGGCCTAATCCAAGTGTTGAATGAACATATATGTTAAATGTCTCCTCAGAATGTTGCAGTGGCCTACATTGGAATGTTCGTCGGTGGTGATTACCTGTTCTCTTGGCCAAATTTCCTGGGTCTAAGTATATGGTATGACTTTTCTTTTCAGTTCCAGTTAATACTTTACTCAAACTAAGATCAAAAACCCACCTCCCAGCCTCAAAAGGCCACATGTGGCACAATGGAGTTTGTTCTAAATTAGAACAAAATGGTTAAATTGAAAATGTTGTATTAGACTAGTACAAAATTAAAAAAATGTTTTTTTCACATTTGAAGTCCTGGATATCGGTTTCTCTTTTGCCTGCAGTATGTCGGGCGGAGTGGTGTATTCCTACTTTACCTTCTACAAGACAGTGAAGACCCAGGAACCACAGCAGAGCATTATAATTGAGGATACTATAATAAAGTTTGCTGCCAAAGACTTAGGGGTTATTTAACCTTTCACTATTGTGCTCAATATTGGAAGAAAATTCTAAGACTTTCCTGATTGTAATTTATTTTATAAAATAATAAAAAATAAAACTGAATCTTTCTCTGTCATTCCCCATTTTTAAGGTCTTTCCCACTATCAATCATTGAAACTCACTTTTGTTCTGAGACAAAGTCATACGACTTCCTTTTTATTGAAGACCTTGTACAAACAGTGTGGACAGCTTGTTAGACGTTTTGCTTCCTGTTATAACATTTCTACCAAGCAAGCAGTTTCACTTTCTTTATACGCCACAAACATGTACAAATGTTAGTGATCCATTCGGAAAGAGAAAACCCGATGTTAATAATGAACTAAGTGTCAACTTTAGAGCTCTTTATAGATTGTGCACACTCTATTCTCTAACATGGTGTATATATATATATATATATATATAAATATATATATATATATATCATATGCAAGGTTCCTCACACAACATAATAAACTATAGGTTAGAATAATTCCATCGTACAAAACATTTTGAGTAATAGTAATTATTTGGTGTTTTGATGATCAACTATTCAAATTAATTGAATCAAATCAAATTATTCCAGACTTTTGTTAATAATCAAATATGTTTGAACATTGAAGCGACTTTCATGATTAAGAAGAAAAACACTACTAAAATACTTGGCCAATTAAGAGGCTTCTTACAGTGCCAGAAAATGTAGTGTTGTTGAAAAGTCTCAAAACACCAGAGTGCTACACAAATCGGTTTGTGACAAATGTTATTTGTCATGACTTGCCTAATGATTAGCCAAATGTCTTCCATTCCAAGCTTAATCCATAGATGCATGACATGCAACTCTCCAAATGGTTAATAGAAATTTGATTTTTTTCCTTTACAGACCACATGGTCTCAGTGCTAAGTTCAACTATATATATTAGAATTTCTTAAGTTGCAGTTGTCGAAGTGAAATAAAATGTAAAAAAAACGTCATTTTCTTTTACATTTGAAAATCGACCTGGTAGGACCTTTCGATTAGGCTTGAAATGTTAGCCTCTCAATCACAAACAATGGCTGCTTTAGTCATAAGTTGCTCATGTTCAGCATGCATTCATCTGCCCGACACCGGTTATTTCTTAATGAGAAAACAATGATGCTGCAAGCCAAGGTACAAAACTCTTCCTTGTTATATATAAATATATATATACACACACTCAACGTCATCAGTAGCAGCAGCACTGTGTCATCAATGCTGGAGATGAACGAGCCCGATCCAGAAGCCATTTGACAAAGTTTTGGATAAAAGATTAAGGATATAACTGCAAAATCCTATGTCTGACCACACCCTTTTACCGTTCTGTCCATCCGACCTTCACACACACACGCACACACAAACACACGCACACAAACACACGCACACATCCGCCTAACAAACACAATATACTTATAAAAAATAACTCGTTACCAAAGTGCAAACAAAACAAAAACATAATTGCCATCCCTCTTTCCCTTTCAGAGAGGTCAGAAGACAAAAACATTCTTCATATCATCAAACCTACAATCATAGCAGCCTAAAATTATCTTAAAAAAGAATAGAAAATCAAAGCTGAATAAGGTGCTTTAGCTTGTTTCCTCCTGGTGTTGTGCCGAGGATGAGGAGAAACGTGATCGTCTATTCAGACAGACTATAAGAGAGGCCTGTTCACTTCTTCTTCTTCTTCTTCTTCTTCTTCTTCCCCTTCTCCCCCCACGTCTGGTCTGACCCAACATAGAAGACCTGTACTGGCGTGACGGCGGTTCCTACTGCACATACTATACAAGAAGGCAGGATGGGACGAGGGGATGGGACAGAGAGGAGGGACGGGAGACGGGAGTCCCGGGAGTCCCGGGAGCGAGAGGGAAGCCCGGCGGGCGCTCAGGCCGAGAGGTTGTTGGCCAGCTCGATGAGAGCCAGGGCTCCGTGGAGGCGCTCGCGTTGCTCCTGGAGACAACGCTTGGCGGCTCCTCCGTGACCTCCGGCCTTCTCCTCCTCCGCCGCGTCCTCCTCGCCGTTCTCCTCGTCGGAGTGGCTGAACTCCATGGGGTCTTGCTGCTCCTGGTCCTCGTCAGTCTGGCCCTTCCCCTTGGGGCCGCTGGGGGGCCCGGTGTGGGCGCGTTGCTCGCGGGTTCGCCAGTACCTGCAACACATCAAGGGGCAGAGCAGAAAGGGTTAATAGATGTGGTTCGATGTAATTCCACCCCCCACCACAGCTCCACAGGGAGGGAAAGTAACACCACCACCATCTAGTGGTAGCATTGCAAAGCTCAGCGAGTAATGTATTGAATTTCCCATTGACCATTTTTTGACGTTTCTGAAATGAACTATGACATTGGCCACCCATTACAGATAGATTCATTAACAAGAAATGACCTACTGTCAAAAAACATGCGGGAACATGTGGTTTTGGTAATCAACGCCAGATATACCCTTTGAACCCCTGAATAGAAATGCCGACTTTCGTTTTGCAATACAGCCTATAATGTAAATCAATGCATTGAACCCGAGAGTTTGAACTCAAACAACATTGGGAGCTGTTGCCCTATCTCTATTACCAGAAATGTTAGCCTAATTTCCAAGAAAACTTTCACCATAAAGGGTTTCCTGTGGTGTAATAGATGCATCAGTAGTGTGCGCGACTGTACGCGGAGCCATATTAACCCTCAAGCCTTCGTGATTACAATGACTACCAGTATGAACAGCAATAGGAGTTGGACTCACTTGGCCAGCCACTCTGCCACAGCCTTGTTGTCTACAGACTGCCCCTTGCCCAGGCAGTCCTTCGCCTCCTCTCTCTTCAGCCGGCTGAAAGGGTGCTTAGGGCAGTGGCGGTTGGCGTGTGTAAAACGATTTCCACATCCTGGGAAAGGAAATATTATTAATATTAATGCTAGGATTTTGAAATTCGAATTCACATCAACAGCTTGTATCTTTCAATCTTATGCGAAATATGATTTGACTGACAACAACCATGCTTTACTTAAAGATGGTTATAACAAATATAAAAACAGTAACCCTATATCTATTTTTACAAAGACTAAACCTAGCAGTAAATAAATGGATGCGTTGTGCATAAGTCAAACTCCTATAATGAATTCTGAAGTGTGATTGCACCCTCCAATGTGTGCTTCAATCCAAACGTCTCATGTCAGCCATGGATCCAGCAGGCTCACCTTTCTCTGAGCAGGCAAACGGCTTCTCCCCTGTATGCAGTCGCTGGTGGGTCTTCAGCTGACCACTCTGGACAAACGCCTTCCCACAGTTGGGATAATCACACAGGTAAGGCCTCTCACCTGAGGAAGCAAACAGGTTTTCAGTGTCATACAGGTTAACCTTTAAAAATGGCTTCAACAGGCTTTCCTGCAGGGCTGAATTCCAAACGGTTAACGTAGTTCAGCTGAGTCCTACGTCTCTACAGCAATCAGCTCAGTGGGCGGGGCAGAGTTGAACTTGGAATATACACCTTCTTGAATGCGGGTAATCATGCAAATCCCACAAGGGCTCCCATGCGGCCTCACCTGTGTGTGTTCTCTTGTGGGCTTGCAGAGACTTCTCCCGGGGGAAAACCCGGTTGCAGATGTTACAGCGGATATGGCTGGAGGAGGTCTCGCCCTCGGTAATCAGCTCCTGGACCGTGTCGGCACGTGGTCGGCCTCGCCGGATACCATCCTGGGAGGGGAAGAGATCCCTTACGTCGTTAGAGCTCTAGTGCCGTGACCGTGGCCCTCATGAACTGAACGATAGTTGTGTTTTTATAGGTCTAGTTGTACGATGTAGCCGTATATTAAATGATATGATAGTTATGATATTATGACTCTAGTTCCATGACAGTAGCTGTATATTAAATAAGACGATAGTTAGGATATTATGACTCTAGGTCTCAGATTGTAGCCGTACATGAAATAAGACAATCGTTGTTATTATGACACTAGTTCTTGGGTAAGTTTTATGATGATCAAACATGTCCTTGAACTTTATTATTGTTTTACTACTACTTTATAATCCTATAACTTGCATGTCTTCCAACAGGAGAAGAAAATGAACAGTAGAAGGGAAACAATCGGTCTTTGTGCTGCCAGTCATAAACGACTGCTATTTACATATTGACAGATAATCCATATTCTGACTTTTTATGAAATATCTGTCATCAGTTTATTATTTAACTGTCAGCTAATGGCATTGCTAAAGGAATATCAAGTAGGGCTTATAGGCAAACCTAATTACTAATACATTATGCATATCAGATTGAGTCAATATCGAAAAGTTTCAATAATATCATACATTGGGCTTCAATGGTGGACAGTGCACGACACATTACATGATGGGCTACATTACAGCAGAACACATGTCTACTGAGTTCTGCACATCCGGTCATATTTTGGCGCGCGAACTAGACGTCACATATGAGCAGCTGCTGCCGACCAGGAAGTATGTGGGGTTTAAAATCCAGACACACCCAATTGCGCGGGCGCTGATCTTTAAAGACACCTTGTAAAAATAGACTTCATGCATACATTTGCTAATGTATAGATGTTTGAAACTGCCACCTTGATATATGATGTTGATAACATATATACTATTTAGGCTGGAGTATTAATTGCATAGAGCATAAAGTATTCAGCCCTATTATCCAATAGTTATTATGCAGTAATAGGTACTATAGTAATTAATAGTATTGTGGGTATTATTGTGGTGTCAATGCATTTAACTCTGAATGGACACATGCATCACTATTTGATGTGGAATAATAATAATAGATGTCCACAGTTCACACAGTTCTTAAATTAGAGAGGTAAGTTTGTTAGTACCTTCATCTGGTCGGAAGAGGAAGTAATGTCAGCTTCACTGGCTGTTGTGGTCCCGGTTGGGGACGAAGCTCCATTCATAGATCCAGGGCTAAGCGATACATTGTGGGCATTTTCTCCCCACTTCCACGGGTAGACCATGAAGTCGCTGAAACCAGGACTAGTCGGCATCAGGGCCTCTGTCTTCCTGGGCTTGATCGGGGTGGTCTTGATGACGGACACCAAGACTCTTTTAGGCGAGTCGTTGCAAAAAACAACGTGCGGGTTCTTGTTTTCTGCCATCGCTGTGGGGTAGAAAAACTTCTTCAAATCGCAGTGTCAACTGAATGGCAAAAAAAACGCTCAAAAGTCCAGCTAAAAAACATATGGTCCCAAAACGCAAAGTATTTATTTCATCCGTTAGTAAAGGCAACGGTCATGTCCAACGCTGCAGAATAGCAAGTAGGTCTACTTAACTGCTATGAAATATATAAATATACTAAACTATAACTCGATATTTCCCCGCTCACGTCGGACTGAATGAAGTATATGAATACTCGGAAATGTCTGTGTCCCGCGTTGCAAATCGCGCCTGACTAGTTCACCAACAAATCCGTTAACGGGATGGTGCCACATGTGTCGGAAATAACCTATTACAGGAGCAGTAGGAGAAGAAGCAAGCCCACCGGAGCGGAACGCAGCCAATGACATGCGCAGAGACGCACTCGAGATGGTGATTGGTGGATGCGTTCCACCCAATGCGCTTTGAAAACGCGTTACGCGCCTTCGCGCGCTGTCCAATGGAGACGCATTACGCGCATGTCAGGCAGCAATGTGGCCAATGAAAACGCAGGGCGGTTAACTTTACTTTCATTCTGGAGAGCAGATGTCTTTTCCCGCGCTGCAACGTCTGTTTATGTTGTTACATTTTGGGTCGATTTAAAGGGTAAGGAAACACTGACTCAGTGGCGCCAAAGTTATGCAATGTTGGTGCCTGGAAAGATGCTGAGACAAAGGGCGCACTGTGGGACAGGGTCGACACGGATGGAGTTTGAGGGATTTTTAGACGTTAAGTGTTTTGTGGAATTATTGCCGATTATGTACTATTTTCCCATGGTCATGTCTTGCGTACAAATATATTTTGCAAAGAGGATTTTGTTCAACAAACACTATTTTATACATTTGAAATATCATATTTGAATACATTCGACACGATGTGTTAAGACACCATAACGGCCTAGTGATAAGGAACAAACTAACTAATAAAATGTTAATGATTTGGTCAGTAAATACTGAAGACAAATGGTTGATATGTTTGACTATATAGGCTATTTGTAACTAGCTTGGCTTCATTCGTTATTATTAATTAGGTATGTATCTAAATAAAGGCCTATGTACATATATAATAGAACATATTCTAATGTAATGTAGGCCTATGTGTAATATCATATTGAGGGCATGACAGTGTCATTCATTAGGCATTTTTCACCACTATAGTCATATATGTAGAGTCAATGTCCTCTCAATGGGAAGACATGAAGTCCTCAGCCAAGGTTATGGATCCTATTAATTATTTGAGAGCTATTTTTCAAGTTTGATACACTTCACTGATATTCCAACTAATGTAATTATCTAAATTAATCTTCAAATCCTCAAATAGCTGTTATTTATTAAATATATCACCATTATTAAGGAGAATCTTCTAATACCAATGCTTTGCGCTCTAGCTCTGCAGGTAGATAGAAAATATAGACCCCACTTTATTCAACCGATTCTCGCTCTAGCCCCTAGATGGGGCTATTTTC
Organism: Brosme brosme; assembly: GCA_900302425.1. Taxonomy (NCBI): domain Eukaryota; kingdom Metazoa; phylum Chordata; class Actinopteri; order Gadiformes; family Lotidae; genus Brosme; species Brosme brosme. The sequence goes on from OMKX01043398.1 coordinate 8,258, forward strand.
TATAAATGTATTTCTCCAAAGAATGTGCCATTATTATCCGAACATGAATGTAGAATGATTCACAAAGTCCCAATAGCATACAGCTGGCTTATTCTTTATCTAAGACAAACCGAAATGTTTTTAATGTTATTTTGGATTCTCTTTGATTTCTCAGATGTTTTAAATTTCTATGATAATATGATACTTATTTGAGATAATGGACTCTGCATGAACCCGCTAGGATAATGCATCCTAGTTTACAGGATTGAACCTGTCAAGCTCGAGCAAGAAGGCAAAGCAGATGACGCCCCGCACTGTTGAAAAATATTCAGAAAGGGACTGAGCCAACTTTGTCAGATGAATGTTGATGAGCGCAGGGGGCGTGGCATCTTTCGTTGATGAGCGCAGGGGGCGTGGCATCGTTAGGCGATTAGCGCAGGGGGCGTGGCATCTTTAGTTGATTAGCGCAGGGGGCGTGGTACTTCTAGTTGATTAGCGCAAGGGGCGTAGTGCCTCGATTTCGCACCTGCAACCACTTAAACGTCATCCCCAACAATTACTCGGCAGATATCCAGCTACATCCAGTTCAGTCTGGGTGTTTTGCAAAGAGGAATCTCCCGAAATTGTGTCACTGTAGTTCAGGTTCTGTTCTGTTCTGTGAGTGACAACTAGAAACAAGTTTCACCTGGTTTATTTGACATAGGCCACCATGTTACCGGACGCATATGGCTGTGTCGTGGCGAACAGATTCGGTGAGCTCTTGGACGACGACGCTGACCCCTTCGACCTGCTCAACGCGGCGGACACCGCGGAGAAAGCCAAGAAAAAGAAGGAAGACGTGAAGAAAGCAAAGCAGAAGAAACCTGGCCAGAAGGAGTCCCAGAAGGAGAGGCGCGTGGCGGCCAGTGTTGAGGAGCAGCCTGCTCCTGCTACAGGTATGCTCACTAAAAGAGCCCAAATCCGTTCTGCGCTGAGTTACGGATAAAACCGGACGCTTTTAGGTTAGGATTCATACAGCAGGGTGAAAGTGGACGTTTTTGTACAGGGAAGCAGAAAGTTTTGTCTGTTCGCTTCAGCTTTGTCAGCTGCTGAAACTGCAGGGTCACGTTAAGGTCAATGTTAGCAGAAAAAAATCAATAATGTCTGTCTGCAGCCTGTAGGACATGGACATCCACATCCAACTGCTGTCACGTGACGCTATATATTATTATATTATGTGTAATACTATATATTTTTTCATATTCATTTAAGCATGGAAGCATAAAAACTAAACGTTACAATCATAAAGTGGCATTTCTTTAAAGTAATAAATAACAGAAGATTGTGCGGCCCGTTGTACTGTGTGCCCCGTTGTACAGTGAAAAAGCCGCCAACACGGGAGCCCATGTCCAGCGAGGGCCGTGGCGGCGCAGTTGAGGGCTATAGGGCCCCAAGACGGATTGCGTTTGACGAGCGAACGGCTGAGCCAGAACAGTACTTCCAGGAAAGCTATATGCCCAGGTATTCAACAAATATGGAAGAGCTTAAAGTGGCAATCTCGAAGAGTTTCATGTAAATTAGTCACTGTCGCCGAATGAGTTAACGCAATGGTGATAGAGCCTATGGCACACTGATGAAAGCCCTTGCATTTGCAGAACTAATGTAGTTATATGGGGTGCGGATATTAAGAGGAAAACCTATGTAGGCACCCTGACACAAAGCAGCATGAGGTTGTCAATGAGGTGCCAAGATGTCATTCTGCACACTGTTGTCAATTCCAGTAGCGCTGGTGTCTTGTGTATGTATTCCCCTTTTGTGATGCATCAAATAACGTATTTTCATGCACGTTGCGTTAAATTAAATTGGTCTTGCTACCGCACCACATGAATAGTCTGTACATGGATGTGCGTCATACTTCACAACATGAATATATCTTAACATCGATGTGCTTCAAACTTTCACCCTACGCTAGCTATTTCGGGATGGTAACCAGCCAGTTGCATTTCAACAAGTCAGAACGACCAAGCAACTCTCCTCTTTAAATGTGGTCCCCAGGTCCTTCTATAACAGCGAGGTTGACACCAGGGTCCAAGGAGGCGTCAGGGGTGGGCGAGGAGGAGGAGGAGGAGGAGGAGGTGGTGGTGGTGGTCGAGGAGGAAGGGGAGCCGGGTATCCCAGGAACTTTGAGAACTTCAATCCCCGGGGCAAGAGGGAATACGAGCGGCAGAGTGGAACGTAATGGCGCCGGCTCTGCTCGAACGGGCCTTGTGGTAATATCAGTCATATCCATATTGTGTTTGTTTTTAACGCGACGCTGTGTTGCAGAGGCATGTGTCCTGATGAGAAGAGGGGCGGAAGAGGATCGTGGAACTGGGGCTCCGTTCAGGACACGATTGGGTGATTTGAACCCTCAACGGCTCCATTTAGAAACTGAACCCATTTTTAAAATATATTTTTATATTTGGAGACGTTCGGAGATATATGACGACAATTCTGTTGTTTTTCAGTGATGTTATGGATGTGACAGCTGATGCCTCAGTTAACCCTGACTCCCAGTCCCCAGTGGAGGGAGAAGACCAGTATGTTAAACCAGTAGCTAAAGTTATTCACCATTTATCACTTGTGTTTTCCATGCCACCATTTTAGCTACAACTTACACGACCCTGACATTACTAGTGGACAGTTAATCTCCCAATGTTAAATGACTCTTCAATATGAGGCGTGTTCGTGTTTGTCTACTTGCGTTTTGTAATAGAGTAACTGACGTGGAAGGAGAGGTGGTGGTCCAGGTTGCCATGGAGATGAGCCTGGATGAGTGGAAGGCGCTGCAGGAGACCAGTCGCCCCAAGTCGGAGCTGAACCTCCGCAAGGCGGACACCGAGGTGCCCTCCAAGGCCAGGGTTATTCACCAGTCCAAGCTGCGTGAGGTCAGTACATGTATGGACTCAGTGGCTCCGCCTGGTGGCCATGATTTGAGTCACTACTGGCACTCATTGAAGGAAAAGGCCTGAGATGCCTGATGCTGTTCATCTTATATTGTATGGCAACTCGATGAATGTTTCAATCACCTTAATATCCTGTAGATCAGTGGTTCCCAACGTTTTTGGGTCCTTGACCCTATTTCTAGCTGTGAAAATGTTTGCGACCCCAGCTTTAACCTGTGTGCATCTGATTCAACACAAATTATTTTGACCCGATCATCATCTGCTGGTAATATCAATGTCCCGGTGAAAGTAACCTTATTGCTCTTCTGCACACTTGATTAGTAGTAGTTTGCTCGTGGTTATTAATGTCAGCTGTCAGTTTGTACTATGAACTATGAGTCCTTTACAAAAATATTTAAAAATGGTTTGCTAAAATGGATCATCACTAATGAACTATGAGTCCTTTACAAAAATATTTTAAAATGGTTGGCTAAAATGGATCATCACTATCTTTAGCGTATTTAAGCAATCTCCTGCGACCCCAAATGCTTATCAGGGGACCCCAAATGGGGGTCCCGACCCCTGGTGTAGAGTGTAGCCATACGAGATCTTGACTGACAAAAGTCTATGTGGCGCCTCAATCCATATGTATCATATCATTTATGTGTTTCTTTTCCTTTCCAGCTTCTTGACAAAAAGCAGTACAGGTAATCTGAGAGCAAATGTCTTCATATTCGTATGTAGAATAACATCATTTTGAACTTTATGTATCTTTAATGATGGTCTATGTTCCTTTTTTATACAGGAGCTTCAGTGGTGAGCTCATGAGGCCCGCAAGTAAGTTGAACATAATCAAATGATTTAAACAATACAAAAAACGTTCTTTCTGCAATTCAAGGTTTGCGATCTGTTCTTTCAAATTGCCAGCATGGAATGTCACGTTAGACAATATTCCTTTTGACACCATTAACCATTTCAATGTGGCCCCCTCCTCACCTCCTCAGTGTGTACACTGATAGAGAAGATGTCCCTCTCCAAAATGCCTCTCAAAGACGACCCCATCATAGGTACGTTCTCCTTCTATCTGTACTGGACCACATGTGATCCATCAATCTTGCGTCATGTCATGTTTCTAGTGTTTAAAGGGGTGTGATGATACTTGTTCCCAGAGGGTTGGCAGTGGCTCATCGATGACACCCTGAAGAGCCTTCACCTCATGTCGTCCCGCACCAGAGACGTCGTCAGGGTAACCGTGGCATTCCCACATCCCACAGACGGCCCATTGTTCTCCCTCGCGCTTGTTTTTAATGCGCAAATAAAAA
>OMKX01043408.1:0-10455 GCA_900302425.1 Brosme brosme
CCTGATGTACACACACACACACAGAAACACATACACACACAGAAACGGACACACACACACACACACACACACACACACACACACACACACACACACACACACACACACACACACACACACACACACACACACACACACACACACACAACACACACACAATACATACACACACACACACACACACACACACACACACACACACACTCACTCAACACACACACAATACATGTTTAATTATACAGCACCCTTTAACCATTTAGAGTATTTCACATATGCAGGCCTCCTATTTTAAAACCATTCAAAAGACAGTCATTAAAAGACAATAAAAGACCTCTCCATTAGGTTTCCACACACACACACACACACACGCTCACACAGCGCCCGCACCTGGTTGAACTTGTAGACGTAGACCTGCCCCTGTTCGTCTCGCTCCTTGCCCATGTACATGGGCGAGCCCACCAGCAGCAGGTCTGTGTAGGAGTCCATGTCCACGTCCACCGTCTGTAGCACACTCCCAAAGTAAGAGCCGATCTGCAGGGAGAATACAAAAGACAACCAAAGACCACATCACAGATGGAACAGATGACAGATGGACATGGGGTTGCACATCAAACTTCAGATGCGCGTTGTTACCACACGAGATGAATTAAACGCAATAAAGACATGTGTCTTCAATGGAGTCCAGATGCGTATCGCATTGAATGCCGTCATTCGGTTCGTATTTAAGATCTACTGAAACACTACCGACATTCGTACGCCTCAAATGTCCCAGCAGCACGGGTCCTGTTCACGTGCCAAAAACAACGACGTTCGTGCAATTCCAGTTATGAAAAACAAAACCAAAGACGGTTCACCTGTTCTCCCTTCAGTATCTGGGTGACCACGACTTTGTCGTCCTTGTCCAGGCGGTAGAGGACCACCCGTCCGGTGTGGTTGTACCGGGGGGCTCCCGTGATGAACAGCGTCCCATCGGGCGTGGCCGCCGACTGGACGTCGTAACCTGCAGGGGGATGCACACATCGTGTCCTGTGTTAGCCGTTGAGTGTGGTTGTAACTCACAAAACTTTGTTTGTGCAGATGGTTAGATGGATGAAATGCACGCAAATGCACATCAACTAAAATATCAATGGGATGTGTAAGGAACAGGTGCACACATATACACACACACCTACACACACGCACACACACACACACACACACACCACACACACACACAGACGCATACCCGCACACACACACACACACACACACACACACACACACACACACACACACACACACACACACACACACACACACACACACACACACACACACACACACACACAAGTTGAAGATGTCAGAATACTTCTGACAAACAGAAGACCCAAGGTCAAACTGAACCAAGGTGTGCGCTAACTACGGAAACCTGGACATGGCCCGCTGCGGAGATTGCACACCATGCACCAAATGTCCAATGCTACACAATGCGTGCATTAGTTTGGGTTCTGCCTTTGTGACTCCATTTGAATTACGGATGAGCTACTTATGCACCTTTAAGGCCCACACAACAGGCAGCTTTATTCTCCAAAAGACGACGGTCGGCGCGGCATACGGCCCATGTCTCTCCCTGGCAGCATGGCAGCTGGCTAGGGGCGTGGCCCAGCGGGCCTGCACCTGTCACAGGTGTCTGAGGTGTAGAACAAACAACTCAGCGACGGAGGGCAGGGAGGGTCAAGGACGAGTGCGGCAGATGAATATCTTAAACCAGTTCTGTGAACACCTTGGTGTGCCACTTAAGGATTCTTCGACAAAGGATCTGCAGCATAAAAGGGAACCTGCGGAATAAGCTAAAAGGCTAATCTTTATGTGACTCCTCACTCTACTCCACACATTGTGCATGTCGACATATTTGAATAAATATCGGCATATCTTTCAAATAATATATATTTATAATTCCAAATACAGACCTGTACCTCTGCTGTGACGCACTGATTTTCTATATGAGATTAATGAGTTGTATCTCATCATACAAATAGCATATTCTTGTTACATAAAAAAAAAGGTAAAAATAGGCGTTTATCCCATTTCAAATTCCATTCAAATTTCAGTTTGAGCTCTCTATTCGAAATGCTGATAAGAGAGATATGAACACCATTGACAGCCGAAATAAAACACAATGACACAGCCATCCATTCAGTACTAACATCCGTCTTCAACTGTCATGGATTGTGATTTAACACACACACACAAACACAGACACCATGAAATCCTTTACAGTCACCAACAACATCCACAACTTAGAGCTGACCAATACGTCACTACTGTCAACAGTCTGGCAGTTATGCCAGGTAGAGAGAGAGGGAGAGACACCGAGAGGTAGAACGCGAGAGCAAGAGAGAGAGAAGCAAGAGAACGGAAGACAGGCTGAGACATGTGGGCCTATCCCTGTGAATGATTCACTATGGTGTGTGTGTGTGTGTGTGTGTGTGTGTGTGTGTGTGTGTGTGTGTGTGTGTGTGTGTGTGTGTGTGTGTGTGTGTCATCTGAAAGATGGAAGATCTGAAAGATGGAAAGAGTGAACTAAGTGAGTAAAGAATCTGACACACTTCAATGTGTCAGACTCTCACCATCCTATAATGACTGCTTTGCTGGCGGATAAGAAATGTGAAATTTGGTTAGAAACATTACTCTACTACGCCACTCAACATTATTGAACTAACTTGTAGACGTTATCGAATTAAAAACACACTTATTTAGATGTATTTTTGATATATTGTTTCATAACCTTTCATATAAAATCACAACCTACAAGATGGTGGTAGTAATAGTCAGGTTAGGTATTACATTATACAACCATAATGTTCATTTTGGGAGTTAAATCATATAAACTAAATATATGACTTTATGGTATAATCTTGATTCATACCTTTCATTGTATTGGACTAGCCTATATTTCACAAATCTAGAAAAGGCTTGTGAAATGTGTACAGTTACCTATTAAGCAATGTCTATAATCAACCCACTGCAGGCTATATTTGTAGCATTATGATACAACAGAAGGCATACATGTCTGTATCTTTAAAGCACATATAACGCAGCCAATTGGATGTGACACAGGCTATGTCTGTTTTTCAAAGGTTCCAAATCTTTTGAAGGCCGTTTCTGTGTCTGTGGTAATTAACAAGGGTCTCTTTAAAGGGCCTTTTATTAGTGAGACGAATCATCCGCAACCTAAATACTGACAAGAAACCAAATTACCCCTAAAAACTAAATTATAGGGAGTCCTCCGGGACGGCGTCGTGGATGGACACACCCTCCTCGGCTGTTAGGGCTTTCCTTCTGCGGTCTTCTGTGTTCCGGTTCCTCATCAATATCGGTCGCTCTCAGGTTTTGGTTGTTGCGTTTATTCCGCTTTTCAACCCCAAACAGTCAGCTAAAAGTTAAGCACTGTTCACAAAACTGACTCGATGAGAAAAATAACCTCCAACAATCCACCAGACGTAGTTATGGCAGAGTTGTGAAACTAATTCAGCAAATTATATAAACACAGTTATAGGCCTATAGATACATTACAGATAGATAGATCGATAGATAACCTGTGTGCAACGTTGTCAAATGTAGCGCTTCATAGAAGAAGCACTACATACCAAAATCATTATCCTAAACACTGAATATGAACTATGCCTAATTTACATCTCAATAACTACTCAGGAAGTCAAATAACGTTACATCACGTTCCTGACTTCTTGAAGTAACGTAACGTTACACAGATCAGAATTCAAACATTCTGCAGTCGTCAGCATGCTAGATAGGCGAAACAGGGAGCTGTCTTCGCTCACTTTCTAGTATGAATAAAACACAATTTAAAAAACAGATTTAAACCAATCGACCACCGACTCAAACCCTAGAGCCTCCATTCTCTCTCGGTGTAACGCACGGTTAAGTTTAGACGACACACCCTCTGTGTAAACTCACCAAGTGAAATCAATGATTTAGCAGACTACCCTACTACTACTCTGGTGAACAAGCAGTGATGTTTCCTGCGGCACAGCAACGTGTTCTGTGAGACATTATAGATCTGAGTCATTATACATATGACACCGTATAGATATGAGACAGAGACATTATAGATATGAGACATTAAAGACATGGAGTCCCTTCTATGCAGCGGACAGATTTCGTACCCACGACCCGGGGTCTTTATATACATATCCTGTCCCCGGACACATTCCAGGGTTTCAAGACGACAGGGGGGTGGGGGAGCGATAGGATACATGCTCGGGTGTTCACTCATGTTGTGTCTTCCTACCTGGACATAGTTGTTCTCGCAGTAATCCGCTACTCTGGTCAGGTTCTGGTAACTCTCCACCAGGGCTCGTTTACCGGCGGGAATCTCTTCCTCTAACAGCATTTGTAGCTCTGCCATTTTACATCTCTCCTCCGCAGAGCTTCCCCGTGCTAGCTTTAGTTTCTCCCCCTTTTAGATTGAAAACCACCACCAGCGGCGCTTGCTTGACAAACTCCGTCGCTATTGTGGGATTCGAGCTGCTCTCGGTTCGGCGTAACCCCCCATCTGGGAGAGAAAAGTAGCACAGAACGGTACCCTTTGAACTCGGGCCGAAGAAGATGCCGGGTAATGTAGTGAAATGGAGTGTCATATCCGGCTTGTAACGGTTTTCTAAATAGACGACTTATCGTACCACCGGCCTATTTTCTTTGCAAATTTGAAATCAAAACGTACCATGAGGTTAACATATCAACAATATACCCTTAGTTTGTCGTGATTTGCTTTTATTTTCAAGTTGTACTTGTCTTATATATTGTCAAATTTACCGGTCGACTCCGTTCGGCTGGCCGTGCTTTGTAACTACACTTCCCTGCAGTTCCTATCCTAGTGATGCATTCTGGGATGTGTATGCACTATCCTCGCGATGTGGTTGCAAAGTTCCCGTCAAGATTGTCGGGAACTACAACTCCCTGAGCATACAGTGCCAGTCATTACTTAGCTGTTTATGGCGTCTGTTTGTAGGCGTTATAGATCTCCCCGCTGATAGATAAGCTCGATTTCTTCATGGTAAGTCAACTAATGTTACTAGCTGTTTAGTTGCGAAGCGTCGATTAGTCTGTATTGTATTTGGTGTCCATGATTTGATATAACTGGGTCAATACACCGACACAGCCTCCTACTGGTGATGTCCTCAAAACATTAGGTTTTGTGATTTTCTTTCCACAACATGGCTTTCCAAACGATTTCGTGATTCTGTCGTCTTATTACTGTAACCCAATATCATTATCCGGTTGTGCAAAAGCTACTGATCACGCATGCGTGTATCTGCCCTAAACCGCTGCCTGTTTGTCGATCCCGAAGGTTGTTTTATTTTGATGATCTGGCTTCGTCATGGAGTGCGTCAGCATGGAGACTGAAAACCCACTCGCACTGCTGCGCTTCGAGGCAGCCGTGAAAGTGATCAAGAGTTTACCTCCAGACGGTAAGGATGACCTACATACTATAGTCACTGTCGTCAGAACACCAGTGTCGGTCCTCCTGTTCACCTACAGTCGGTCGGTCGGTACCCGTTTCTCCTACTCGAGGAGAGGCAGGTGTGCTGAGGAATGAAGAATGATTCATTTATAGAATCACACAGACGCAAATAGGTTGACCTCAGAAGTATTTTCCAGAGTTGGTACACCTGTGTGGCCAACAGATTGTTGAGCATGCCACCTAAACGATGTTATTTCGCTTAACCCATACACAGGCTTTGCACTTGTCACTCTTAAGGCTGTACGTTTTTGGCAGAACACCTTCCCCATTCAACTCATCAATGTATACATGTCATGTTTATGTTATATGTAAAGTGTAAGGAACTGGCACATTTTTGTAAAGAACACTCTGATGATTATGGCAGATAAATGAAAGTTCACATGTCTCAAGAGTCAGTGTAATCCATAATCCAATACTGTTTTCGCCTCACTCAGAAACGTTTTTGTTTTCTCTACTTTTTTATGTCCAGGTTCTTTTCAGCCGTCCAATGACATGATGCTCAAATTCTACAGCTTCTACAAGCAGGCCACGCTAGGCTCGTGCAACATCCCACGGCCTGGCTTCTGGGATGCTGTGGGGAAAGCAAAATGGTATGTGGTTCTCTGGATCATACACAGTTCCCTAGAGAGAGAGAGAGAAAATCGATCGATCTTTGGACCTGGGCAGTGAATGATACCGCAGGGAATGCAACCTCCCACCTATATAGTCGCATGGGGGGTTTCGTGTGTCTCACAAAGTGGGAATAATGCTCCAATATATAAACTGTTTAAAGCTGTTCTTGATGATTATGGTATGTTTATTTATTTACACCCCCCCCCTCGGAGCATATCAAAGGGATCGCTGACCCACGACGCTTGACGCTTTAACCGACCTTAAATGACCTCACTAAACCAACAAACTGAACTCACTAAAACTGAAGTTGAACGTTTTATTTGAAGTTGACCATTAATAATTTAAAAGCGATGTAGAAAAAGAGCATGGTGTTCATCCAAACTCATTTTAAATGTGTTATTGTTGTTTTGGTGCATTTAGGGATGCTTGGAATTCTCTTGGGGACATGCCAAAGGAAGAGGCAATGGCGGCCTATGTGAACGAGATGAAGCTGGTAACTGGTCTATCTGTCTCTATTCTTTCTCCCCCTCTGTCTCTCTCTTTCTCTCTCTTTCGGTCTCATTCTCTGTCTTTCTCAGTCATTAAATTTCCTCACCAATCACTACGCAACCAATTCATTTCAAGTAAAATATAAAGACATTACCTGCCTTAATATTGAATTGTACATTGGATTATAACGGGGAGTTTGTCAAGTGTTCACACACCGCTCTTCAAGTATTTACTCAGGCGGTGTGAGACGCACACATGGGCTAATCCTCCTTTGGAGACGGAATGATTATTGATATGTTATTGCTATTGATCCGCAGATCCTGGAGGGAATGCCGATCACGGACGAGGTGGAGGAGCTCCTGAAGGTGATGGGTCCGTTCTACGAGCTGGTGGACGAGAAGAAGAGGATCACGCAGATATCCGACCTGAGCAGTGGTACGTACGGCGCTCATCCTCCCCTCCTACCGTGGGCTTTTCTGCTGTCTTTTGTTGATTCACCATCCTGATTGTTTGTCTGTTGAGTTTTAATCCTCCTCTTCCGTCACACGCTCAGCCCGTTTGACACGGTTTGCTAGGCAGCTTGAAGGCAAGTACATCGCTGTGTGTTGTTGACCCCCCCCCGATCTACTGCCGTGTGGTGCTGTCATTTAGTGACGTGTATTTGCTTCCTCCATCCCTTAAGTTAGAACCCTTAGGATCGTACAGTAGGAACTTAGGTGACAATCACACATGTCTTACATCGACAGTGTGGTTGAGAGACGTTTGATTGTTGTATTTGGTGATGTGACATGCCTTTATTTCAAAGGCATTGACACATTTTAAAGTGGAAAGATGAACAAGGAAAGGTAAAAAACATTGTTTACCTAGTTAGCAATGGGCCAATACGATAGGGTATAAAGTGAAAGTCTATGGTATAAAGATGAGGCTGTTTGTTTTGTTCTTGTAGAGGTCAACAACATCCAAATGCAGCAATGTTGTCAACTAGTGTTGTCTGTCTTAAAAAATAGACATGTAACTGTAATAGCCTTGGGTAATGTAGGCTTCCATCGTTGTCCAAAGTTTGTCAGAATAAATATGTTTAGCATTTTAGTCGAGTGTGTGTGTGTGTGTGTAAACACGCTAGGCATCAACCTTGCTCTACCAGTTGAGCTAGACAGGGAATCGAACCTGTAAGGCCGGCAGTGGTCATGCCTTGCTCTACCAGTTGAGCTAGAGAGGGAATCTAACCCCTAACCCTGGCAGTGGTCATGCCTTGCTCTACCAGTTTAGCTGTACAGGAACGCAGACCTAACATGAAGTGAGTACTGACCGGTGGGTTGTGGTCACAGGCTTTGGGACGATGCTGTCTTCGAGACCGTCCAAGAGTGTCACCAAGAGCATCATCAGGAACATGGAGCTGAACGGCTCTCTGGAGGGCCGGCCCACGAGACCCGAGGCCCTGGCCGGGGAACCTGCAGATGAAGAGGAAGAGGAGGAGGATGAAGAGGAGGAGGATGATGATGATGATGAAGAAGAGGAGGAAGAGGTGGAGACACACAAGGTCAAAAAAGGTAATGAAGACCAATCAACTTCTAACTTATTTTCTAGGCCATTTTTTTATTGTTGTTTTTGGTCCGCACTCGGGAAAATAAATTTTTTAGGTTGGCCATATTGATATAAATTGATGAATCGGTCACGCTCTTAACAAATTGGGAGGTTGGCGCAGTTCTTGCGTTCACTCACGCCAAATGTGAAAAGGCAGATGAAAGTAAAGTTAGACAATTATTGCTGACCATTCACAATTTTGATTACAGACCATAACTCCAATAAAACGGCTCCTTCGAGGAGAATCAAGGGTCCACTGACCAATGGGAAGATGGCCAACGGTGGTCACCACCTGACCAACAGAGCTCAACCCAAGACCACTCTGAACGGCCATGACGGCCCCCAGGACGCAGCTCACATCAATGGACACTCTCACCCAGGTCAGAAACACGGCCGTTTTGGATGTTCAGTGGATCATTGTTTGAGTTTGACTTTATAATTTGTTTTTAAATGGTTAACGTGACCGCACTAAGACCTGGTGTGCCATTATTTCTGGTGATTATTTCCATATCTTCATTTCTTGTCATATCTTACTGTTCACTATTTATCCATCTAGTACTATTACTCACATTTAGTAGATGCTTTTATATCCAATGTGACTTGAATTGAGACAAAGGTCATTAAGGAGCAAGTTGGGGTTAAGGGTCATTTGCTCTAGGATGCCTACAGGTTAGGCTGCGGACGCTGGGGTATCAAACCCAGAACCTTCCAGCTGTGGGTCACACACCCTAGCTTCTGCACTATCCTTCCCCCTTGTCATACTCAACTGCTATTCCCGCGATACCAGACGATTGGAGATCTCGCCGCCTACCAAACTTCTGCGAATATCTCAATTCAAGTTAGTTGTACGAACGGCGGCAAGAACGGACGCTTACAGACCCGGGGCCCTTACAGACCCGGGGCCCTTACAGACCCGGGGCCCTTACAGACCCGGGGCCCTTACAGACCCGCGGCCCTTACAGACCCGCGGCCCTTACAGACCCGGGGCCCTTACAGACCCGGGGCCCTTACAGACCCGCGGCCCTTACAGACCCGGGGCCCTTACAGACCTGCGGCCCTTACATTTGACAGGAAACGACGCCCCTCCAGTAATGATGCTCTCCCCCATTCTCCTCCGTTGTGAAACAAACTGGAGGTATAGCGAATCACTTTGTAACACGGAGAGAGCTTTTTAAAACATTGAAAATGTATGTACTGAGCACCGTAACGTTATTTGATTTTGTTTCATCGAGTGTGTGCTCTGTCCACAAGATTGGTGAAATCAAGGATTTCCAGCGACGTTGTTTAGATATATACTAGAAAGACACATTGGTATGTCAGTGTTTACAAGCTCACACGACTTCTGCATGTCACCGGCGCCGCCCCATATGACGGGCCGCGCTAAAGTTGATTGGTTCGGCAGGTTATCTTTAAACTCTAATTGTATCCACCCAGTTTTAGCAACTTAACCTGGGAGATTGTCCTCAGTCTCTAGTTGAGCGAGGCATTTAGAGACCTGTGAGTCTACTCCACTACATTAAAAACTGCATTTTAGAATGATTTAAAGGCATATTCTTACTGAAGGATGGTTCATGTTGAGCCAGTCAAACTATGTACATATTCCAAAGTAAGCAGTGAATGTGTTCTACTTGTGCTGTTTCAACATAGGTATTATAGCCGCGCTTGTATTAGAAACTCCCAGCATGTCTAAGAAGCGCATTAAAATGGTTTCCAAGCACGTTGTACCCTAGATTACCCCCTGGCCTCCATTGTCCAGGTGTTCTCTCTTTCCCCACGTGACCATGGTAATCTCCTAATCTTAATCCCTGGCGCGCCTCAGACACTTTTTCCTTTGGGAAACACTTTGTGCTCTGAACAACCAGATAGTCCAAAGACCCCATTTACTGCTGTAGACCAACGGCTTCTTTTAATGATCGCATGGGGCAATTTAGATTTAGTCCTTGGTAGATGAAGGGGAAGGGATTGCGACAGGGGCAAGATAGTCCAATGGCTCGGGTGTTCAATTCCCACCCAAAAGGACCTGGGTTTGATCCCTACTGTCCTCTACCTCCAAGTAAATATCCTTGAACGAGATCGAGAGACGTCTTACCCCTATCTTTTTCCTCATTGTATGAATTGAAGCCTGATAGTTGTGCGTTTTTCTGCCCCTGCTTTAGACCTCAGGGAAGAGCGGTCCGGTCTTAGTCCGGCCAATGACTCCGACAGCGAGGTCTACTGTGACTCTGTGGACCAGTTTGGTCAGGAAG